>JAOEHV020048488.1:0-17203 GCA_025447995.2 Isaurus tuberculatus
ATTTTTTTTGTATTCACAGAGAAAAACGCAAAATTTTCGAGAAACATACCCAAACTCCATACTATTTCCTTATAAACGTTTTGCGTCTGGCCCCCTTGGCCTCGTTTTCGTGCAAAAAGGCGCCATTTTGGAATAAGGTCTATGTGTTTGTTTTTGTTACAGCCAATGGCATATGGATATGATGATCTCCAGAGATTACCTATGGTAAGTTTACCATTCTGCTTATAGTTGATCTATTTTGGTAAAATTAATATAAGAAAACAATATCTATTTTTGATTACAGCAGGGTTTACATGCCTTCCAAAAAACATTTCCTTATTATATTAATGTAATTTAGACAACTCAGATATTGCACTTTTGTTTGAGAAGTTATTAGAATTAATCTTATTGTGTTGTGCTGTTTTTGTTAATAATTCTTGTATGGTATAATGTGAAAGTAATTATACTGAATTCATGATTAAATTAACTCCTAATCAAATTTTGCTTCCTGCAGTCACCATATTATGACATGCAATTCCAGTCAGCCAATAGAGGAGATACCCTTGCAGGAACTTATCAAGGTACAAATAAATTTCGGAAATGAACTGTGATTGACTTAATAGCTCAGTTGATAAGAAAGCTACACTGTTATCACCATGGTCCTGGTTTCAATACTGGTTAAACCCTGATTTTTTAAGACCTCTCTTTTATGATTGCTTAAATTGCAAACATAACCGTGAAGAACATTTAATTGTAATGTTTTTGCTAAATGTTGCTAAATATTATATGCTCGCGATCACTGCTAAATTGGCAAATTTGACAAAAGCGGTGAATTGAGATATTTTCAATTTTGGTTCACTCAATCTCAGTTAAAATTTTACCATGATATTTAATGGGGCAAAGATCTAAAATTTTTGATGTAGAGATTTACATACAGGGTGTGCACTGATAGAATATTTTCCCCTAGTATTAAAAATCCATCACAAGTGAGCAAATTTATAGAGTTTTACCATTTCATCAAAATGCATTTATGATATTCTGTTTGAAAATTTGTTTCTAAAAAAATGGTGATTTGACTTTTAGCTTCACAAAATAAAAATGATAAAAATTTATTTTTCATATTAATTATCACTGATTATCATACCATTATGGCGGCGTGGTTGGCGCAGTTGGTAAGATCTATGCCTTCCACCACAAGGTCCCAGGTTCGATTCCTCTGCTATACCGAAAATTGAACATTTGTGTGAACTTCTTTTCTGCCAAAGCTTACTCAGCTTTCCATCCTTACGAGGTCGGTAAATGAGTAACAGCTTCGGCTGGGAGCTAACCTGCGATGGATTAGTGTCCCGTCCAGGGGGAGTCAATGACTCTCATCCACTTAACATTACAGAAACCAGAGATAAGCGCCTGCCGCATGGGCCACTAGGCTCGTATAAGGATTTAGCTTAGCTTTAGGTTTATCATACTATTAAAGGAATAATATTTAACTGATTATTTCTTTGCATTCATGGTGTTTATTTATCTTAATATACAGGTGATCAGAAGTTTGGTAGAA
The DNA here is from genome assembly GCA_025447995.2 of Isaurus tuberculatus. NCBI lineage: Eukaryota > Metazoa > Cnidaria > Anthozoa > Zoantharia > Zoanthidae > Isaurus > Isaurus tuberculatus. The sequence continues at coordinate 1,535 of JAOEHV020048488.1, forward strand.
GTGATGCATCATCACCTGTTTCATCAACATTGAGCCAAGCAGTCACTCCAGGTCAACCCCATCTTCAACAACAAGCATTTATCAATGCAACAATGTCACCCTATGGGTATAGCGGTCTGGCTTTCTATCCTGGAGCGGGTATGATGGCTGGGGGGTTTCCTCCCTACCAGCCTCCACAAATGTACCAGGTATTGAAATATAAGAGATACTACAATATACCAGGGGTTCTGATACATTCCACTCATTGCTGTTATTTCTGTTGTAAAGGGTGTTTATTATATGGCTAGACAGTTTCCTGCAATCTGATTGGTTGCTGGGAGGGAAAGATTTCCCTGTAATGACCGCTCATCGTGGCATTTCATAATGACCGGTCGTTATGATTATTTTTTTTTGACATAAATTATTTTTGACTGTTCATTTTTGAAGAAACCATTTTTGCCTATTTTTCGTGATGACTACCAATTTAACTGAGTGAACATTGTTTGAAATGAGTGCACATGCACAAGCAATTAATATGGAAATTAACTTTTGGTGTTTTTTTTTATTTTCTTCTGAAAATAATCCATATAATAAATAACTTATTAACCTTGTTGGTTCGATAATTACAGGAAAATCTCAGACCTCTGTCTTGTTATATAATGACATCACTATCGCTCGGTTGCAGCAAGGCCTCGGTCTGAGATTTCCCTGTAATGACCTCACTCTCAGTTAATAAGTAGTATATAATCATTGAAGGGCTTCCTTCCTGTCAACCTCTACTAATGTATCAGCTGGTATTGAAAAGTGGATAAAAATTTTTATAAGGGGTTCTGATACACCCTGTTCATTACTCTCACTTTTTACCCTGGGGGTGTGAATGATGGTTGAAGGGTTTCCTCCCTACCAGTGCGACCAGTGTACCTAGTATTGTAATGCAGTCAAACCACAATCATCAAGGCTCATTTGGACATTGGTAAATAGTCCAGGTAGTTAAAGGGGCCTGGATATTTGGAAATAATAGACTCTGATTTATTAATATTTTTTAAGTGGGACCAAAAAAAATTCAGGGTTCAACTGTAGTAGATAAAACTTTTTATGAGAAGTTCATTGGTCACACCTGTTACCTTTGTGCAGGTAGATAGCTAGAGAGGGTAGAATTATTAGTTTATGTTTGTTATCTATTTTGGAAAGTGTTAGTATGTACTAAGTAATACTTATCAATTTTTTTATGTAACTGTGGTAAGATTTTTTCAGAGTTTTTAATTCAAATCAAATCAATCAATCAATCAATCAATCAAGTTTATTACATATCATTCTTTTATATAAATACAAAAATCCATCAACCTGCAAATAGTTATAATTTGCCGTCATTAAAGTTTTTCTTTTTGCTGATCATAGTCTCATGAGAAGTGAAATGATCTGTTGAATGCTATTAAGAAGGCTGTTAAAGAGCTATTTTTTGTCATACAATAATTTATATTTTAACCATGCATGATTGTGACTCCATTGATCTGTAGATGCCAGCCAAGACCCATGGCAGTGCCTCACAGTATCAGACACCAGGCTACAACAGTCAACATGGGTCACACAATTTTGCTTCTTCTGGTACTGGATTTAGTTGCATTGTAGATGTAATAATGATGATAATGGTGATAATAATAATAATAAAAATAAAAAATAAAAGCTGGACAAATATCAGAACCTAAAAAGAGAGGTAAAAATAATTTTGCACTGCAAGAAGATAACAGTCATAGCAATCATTTTAGGTGCCTTAGGGACAATCAAAAAGGGGTTCATAAGACAACTTAATTTACTTGGAATGGCACACGACCAGGAGCTGTTGCAAAAGGCATGCTTACTAGGATCTGCATGGATTATATGAAGAGTTCTGGAGAGGGAATCAATTGAGGGATTGGAAAGTGAGATGGACTGGAGGTCATCTGAGGCCATGGCAAGTGGACAGATGCCTCTGACATTCCAGTGACAGCTGTGTCAGAAAACATAATAATATTAATAATAACAATAATAAAAATTATAATAATAATAATAATAAAATAGGGTTTGTGCAAACCTTGAAAGGCTTTAAATAAAAGTTGAATCATGGGTTCAGAAGAAATAACTTCATTCCTTGCATTAAAGTGAGGTTAATGCATCTGTCATTTCAAATGAGAACTGATACTACAAAATTGGTCTTAAAGTTGAAAAGACATAAACCAAATGGTTGAAAATGGTTTGATTAGGTAACTGATCTTTTGAGCTTTGTAAAAGGTGCACTGAAATGCTTTTAAAAGGCCGAAACTCGAATACAATGGTGCTGCCTGGGGCCAGGTAACCATTTATTGTTGGTATCATGGTTGACTATCATGGGATGAAACCTGATAGGCAAGAAAAATGCAAAAGTTTCATCTGTTCTTGATAATTCCTTGAATTTAAGGCTTTATTGTAAGATATTTTTTTGTTTTAGTCTCTCCACTGTGCTTTTGTTTTGCTCAAAATTATGACAAAGTGCGATACAAACACTACTACCATAGTCACCAAATCATTTAAATCCCAAATTTTTTTGTTTATTTTCCAATATAAGTGTGTATCATTGGGTGGTCATGAATCTGTACAAACTATGGGAGTACAAAAAAAATAAACATAAATGTGTCAAAAACTTGCAACCCCACATTAAACAACAGAGCTGGGATTTGCTTGAGCTAAAATTAAGTTCTGTGATGGTGGTTTACAGGCTATGATGACCTTGGGGCTACCCACGATTTTGGTAAATCAGGAGGATATCATTCAGCAGTGTCACAATCCCAAAGCAAGGCCTCTACAGGTTTGTACAGTATCAACTATTCCAGACAACTAAATGAGACTGTTATTATTTTTATTATAACTGTTTTTTTATTGACAGTCTTACAGCGGTTTTCACTTGCAATTGCAGTCCTGCACTTTGTTTGCTGAACTAGTTGTTGGTGGATGTCAATCAAAAGCCTTTCTTTTAACCCTTTAAGCCCCAAACACGACAAATGGCATGTTGGCAAATTCTCCCAACTGAGTTCCATACTTTCTATAGAAGTAGTTTGGGAGAATTTTGCTTTTCAACTTCCACAGCTTATTCCACTTGATCAATTCCAAGTTTCTCATTAAGAGTTATACTATTTTGTTTGAGTTATGTAAGGAGAAGTTACACGTTGATAAATTGCCTGGGGATAAAAAGGTTAAACAGTTGCCGACAAGATTTGAGTTAGACAAGGTTCAATTCAGGCACGCCAAAAACCAAGAACAACATCAGAAATGAACTGCAGGAATGCACGGGTAAATGAAAACGGCTGTCATAATATTATTTTATGATCTTTTAAATCCTTTGGTGTTCTATTTCATGTTGCTAGGTTCTGTTGCCAGTCCATCTGCAGACCTCTCAGGAACTACCTACAAAGGGCAGGCACGTAAAAACAAAGAAATTCATAGAAAATCATTTTTTATTGCTCTAATAGGGTTGATAATATTACATTTTGCTTGGAAATAAAAGATTAATATTATATTTGTGTTTAGAGATACAAATTTCCTCAAGTGGCAAAACTATTTTTCAGAAGTTATTTAGCAAAGAAGTGGGAAGTTTTAAACATAATTAGATTAAGTTGTTTCTCAAGGTATTTATTTGACAGTCATTTGTTTAGTATAAAATTATAACTCTTAATGAAAACAAGATGCTGAAAATCTGTTACCATGAAGTTTAATGGTGTTGTTCTTGTCACATGTGAAGGTAACAAGTTCTTTAAGAGGATTCGCAGAAGTATTGCATTGAAAACCAAATCTAAAGTGATTATATTATTGAAGTAAAAATTGATTGACTTTGTTTTTTCTTGCAGTACAATGACAGCAAGGCATTCCTTGGGGGTACTCCTCCTCCAGCACTCAACTTACCAGTTGCTGGACAACATGGACACCTTAATACTGCCGGGTTCCCACCCAGTGCTCCTTTCCTATCATTGATGGCTCCTGCACAGCAGCATCATCATCCATCACTATTCCATCATCACCATATGCAACACCAGCACCTTGAGACAGGACAATCTGTATCTTCACACTCCCAGCGAGTGCAGTCCCAGAGTTCCAAGCAGTCCCAGAATAAAGGACATCAGCCATCGGTTTATCAGCAGACTCCATTTTGGTCGGGAACTAACTAAACCAGGTTTTACCTTTCCATGAGCTTAACATGTCACTGGCTACACTCAAAGTAGAAAAATGGAACGTCCTTCACAATTCCAGAAGTGGGCTCAAGTAGAATATGAAATACCTCAGTGTTTTGTCATGCCTAAATAAGTGATAAGCTTATCTTCTTGTCTGACTTGGTGATGGTCCAGTTGCACTTTCTAACTAGGTGATAGACCTGTCATCTTGACTGACTAGGTTAGATCTGTCACCCCATCTGACATGGTGATAGACCTGTCACCCTGTCTGACAAGGTGATAGATCTCTCACCAAGTCTGAGTAAGCCATAGACCTGTAAACCCATCTGACTAGGTGATAGACCTGTCATTCAATTTGACTAGATGATATAGCTGTTACAACTAACATCAGCACTTCTTGGATGTAAATGATGAACACATGTACAGAGTAAACAATTACAACACAGATCAACAGAATGTAAATGTGCTTTGCTATTAATAATAATTTAATAAACTTTTCACATCGGCTAGCTATTGTTTTATAGCATAAACTTTGAATAAAGAGTGCATCAGTCTACAGATATCAGCTTTCTGTTTTATTTTGTCTATGCAGACATTTTTTTTTTAACATTGGTTACCTTATGAGTTAAAGAAATCTATTGAAGTCCTTAACCTATATTTTGGAAATATTCAAGTACTGGTGCATTATTCAGCACAAAACTAAGAAATAATAGATAAAAAACCAATATCTTTATTTTACAAGCACTTTGTTGCAATTCATTTGAAAAGTAAAAGCCATATAATATCACCAAAAAAGTCTCAAAAACCACTATTAACTGTAAGCAAGGTAGTACATACTTACTAGTATCAAACTTGAAGTCACTAGTAGCTGCTAACAATCAGGCTCACTTTTTGTTCATGGTAGATTAAGGGGTAATGCCCACTATCAGTGTGGCTTAGTGCCCATACTAATGACTTAAAGTTTGATACTAATATGTATCCACTACCTTACTTGCATTTATTATTTATGCCACATCCCACAAGCACAATGCTTCACTATTAGTAGTAATTTTTTTTATTCAGGATAACATAACACATGCTAATTGTAAAATGTTACATTAATTAATACACTTTTCTAACTTGCTGTTTTTACCTTAAAACAAACTCACTCAGATCTGGAGGAGTTTGTGGCAAGGTGCCTGAAGTTGTTATAAATGGAAGTGTACCTTGCAGGGAGATAAACTTCTCTCAGTTAACAAGGTTATTATAATAGTTAATAATATGATTTCGAGTTCAATGTGAAATTAATTTGCACAAGTTTGTTTTTAAATAGTCTGTAATTGCTCTGGCCTGTAGGGCAAGTGCAATTTGGGCATTCTGAAAAGCAAACAAGTGCAAATTAATTCAAACTGAATAAGAAATCATATTTATTCATTACCTATTACTAGTATATATGAAAAAATTTAGATAAGAAATGACATCCGAGTCATGCCACAAATTAATTTATTCAACAAACCCTAATTTTTTGTACTTACAAACCATGCAGATGTGAAAATCTTAGAAGCAAAAAACAAACTTTGATTACATTGCAATTTAAGTTCTCAAATTAAAAGAAAAAAATGCACTATTTCTTTTTCTGCACTTAATTTCCTTGAAACAGCACTGCTCTTAGCCAATCAGCATCGAGAATTTTTTTCAGGTATGTTATCAATTTAGATATAAACTAAGGTAAAAAGGTTTAGTAGGAAACCAAAAAAGACATGGCACTGTGCATAGAGAAGGATAATAATTATGCAAAGAAAGGGTACTGTAAGTGATATGCTTTGGATCATTGCAAATGGAAAGCAGTCCTTTATTAGAGTACTTGAAAGCTGAATCCTTTTACGAGCCTAGTGGCCCATGGGGCTGGTGCTTATCTCCGGTTTCCGTAGAGTGGATGAGAGTCATTGGCTTCCCCTGGACAGCACACTAATCCATCGCAGGTTAGCTCCCAGCCAAAGCTGGTACTCATTTACCAACCTCATAAGGATGGAAAGCTGAGTAAGCTTTGGCGGAAAAGGTCACACAAATGTTCAATTTTCGGTAGAGCCGAGGAATCAAACCTAGGACCTTGTGGTTGGAAGGCACAGATCTTACCAACTGTGCCAACCACACCACCATGGAGTACTTGAAAACAGACAAATTTAGCATTTATATAAATTATTAAAGAGACTTGGTTCAAAAAAATCAAAAAAAGGAGGACTGGTCAGTAAATGTGTGAAAAATAAATATTAAAGAAAGTAAACTAAATAATAAAAATTCTTATTTACTGGTATTACTGTTAGGAGCCGAAGTGCCAATTTAATCTACAACTATTATTATCTCCCCTTTGGTGACTAAGTTTTAAATGTGATAAGATTGGAAATATCTTGCCAGGATTTAACATACACATTTAATTATTTGCTTTTGGCTTCGTTTTTGAGGTGAGAAAATATAATTTTTTTTCAGTTTGGTTAAAAACATACTGTTAGGTATTTGTACAGTTTTTAAATGTACAAAACTGCATGCTTCTGTAAATCTTAGCCTTAAGATCTATTCCTAAAACTTTACAAACATGTATAAAATATTGTATGCAGGTACACGAAAACGAGAAAATTTTTATACTGCAACCAATCCATGGGATTCAAGATAAAAGTAACTTGCCCTTCTTGGAATAAAGTATTGCCAACCAACTTCCAAAAAAAAATATTAGTAAGGATAGATAGATACTAAGATAGAATGGGTTTTAATGAGGTACATAGCAGTTAAAAATTGAATTTTGCATAATTTACAATAATGATAATAGTATACAATTTGATTAAAACTTAATATAAAATTTGCACAATGTATCTGAATGTGTATATCTATGACTATGTAACTATGGCCTTGTAACTGCATCTGTTAATAAAAGTGTCCCTAAATCTTTGTTCTACACAAGGGGAGAACAAATTTTCTGTCTTCCCAAGTTAAAAGAGAGTTACTCTCAAGTTTATCAACATAAATGTTTATATTTTGTTGTAAAGACATGAGGTATAAATAATGTGTGGTACATGGAAATCAAAGTTTTATTTGAACTGAAAACTACTTAATCTAGACATAAGTACTCTAAAACTTAAAAGTAAAATAAGCTAATAACTATGATTGGAAATGATAATTATGAAAAGTACAATTTTGTTATTTTTTTGATCAACTATAAAATATGTCATAAGAAATGCCAAATCACTCCATGCAAATGAATAACAACAGGAAAACTTAATTCACATTTGACTGGTTTTTTAGTTGCATATTAGCCTTCTCTGCATAATCATTTTGGGCTACAAAGGAACACAATTTGTAGCTTTCAGTGAAGGCTATAAAATTATTAATTGTGAACTTGCAATAAGATAAGACCAGAGTAAGTACATTTTTGAGTTTCAAAAGGCTTAGGTTTTCCGAGGCAGTTTGATTTACAGGCTTCTACAGGCCTTTTGAAAGAAAATGATCACACATGGTCAATGACAAAACATTTTTAAGGCAACAGCAGGTCTCTTGTATGATACTTGGCATTCATGTTAAATTAAACTGGTGAAACCAAAGCATTGACTTTATCCAGTTCTTGATAAGGATGGACAGTCTCTGTATTATAGTGTCAGCTATTGTTTATTTTAAGATGATCATTAAAAGTCATTTCCACATGCAAGAGGAAAGAGCAGAATGGATAATTTTGTGAGCAATGTTTTTCGAAAAAGGTATTTTCTAGCTCAAGATTTTAGATTTGTTATGCAACACAAATTAAATTCGTTCTGGTTCATCTTTCTGTTGCCAGGCATTTGTTACCATCAAGCTGATCCTTTACTCTTTAAACTGCCACTCCTGTCTGCACATGGGACATTGCTGGTGCATATGCTGTGAGTGTAACCACTTGAGAATGCAATGCATATGGAATACATGTGTGCAACGACCCCAAACTGCAAGGAAGGAATTAAAAAAACTTTCTTATGGTCAAAATAAATGTGAGTGAAAGAAACTGGATGTTTTGACAACCTCTTGTCATCATTATCAACCATATTTCTATTGATAATAACAACAAGAGGTCGTCAAAACATCCAGTTGCTTTTGCTTATTTTCTTGATTACATGTTACAAAAAATTTCTATTAACAAAATAAATTTACCTGGATATTGCTCTCAAAAAATTTCAGGGTTTTTGGGGCTGATACAAACTCCTTTTTACTAGACAGTTATAATCTTTGAATAGTAATCCACAAGATAAGAATTTCAAAAGAACTTTTAATTGGTAATTTTTCATTTACCTAAAGGACAATCGTCTCCTGGCACCTTACAGTCCGGGCAGCAACCATCGAATGCCATGCGACAAATACCACAGCTGTCATCATTGGCTGTCCAGCGCCAAGTAGCAACTCCAGTCCATCTAGCAATCAGTTTAATACATATTATTATTATATAAGATCCTAACTCAGGGCTGTAATGCACGAATCAACTGAAACCCCCATCCTCCCAGTCCTGGGACATAGTGGGGGTTAAAAGTAAATTGATACATAATTTATATTGTGACTTTTCCATATGAATATGCTCAAAGGTGCATTACTAATCAGTTTACCACCAGCGGATTAAAAGCAAATAAAGGCACCTCTGGCAGCTGCTTTAATGCGGTCCATGTATGCTGGTACTCATTTACCTACCTCAGAAGGATGGAAAGCTGAGTGAGCTTTAGCAGGAAAGAAGGTCACACAAATGTTTAACCCACAACCAGGCCAGGGCTTGAACCTGGGACCTTAGGGTTGGGAGGCAGAGATCTTACCACTGTGCCAACCCCTCCTCATGGATCAATATTAACCAATAGTTTGTCCCCTGTGGGTGGTGAGTTGGACAATTTTTGATTCATTCTCAGTCCCCACTGGGGCAAAGAAGAAACAGCACTGTCAGTGCTACAGTGGTGGTAGATAAATGAAAGACAAATTGTTTCAATTATTTTATTTTGCACTTGTATCAAGCCACCCCATAAAGTTTGTTTTTGATCTGTATTTTAAAAGTTACTTGCCATATTCCTTTAAGTATATTCGAAAGTCATCCCCACAAGCTAGGGGTTTTGACATCATTTAGTTGGGGTCTAAGATCAAATCCATCACTATGTCCAGGGACCAGGAGGGAGAAGGAGTTTCAATCGACTAGAGCATAACTGTCAGTTATTGGCAGAATAAAATTAGCCTGTGTCCAACAAAATTCCATCTGTGTTAAGACATTATAGCAGCACTAGCAGGAGATTTTTGATTTTCTTGCAGGGGTTTGTCTAGGGTTTCAATTTTTGATGTCAAAAAATTGAATACTGTGTGATTGGCTTATAGTTAATCTTGGGTTCCCAGAACTGGATCAGGAAGGTATAAGTTTATTACCTACAGGAAAAAAGCCTTGTATTACCGGAATTTAGAAATGATAGCATGAAAGATAAAAAGTAAAAAACGTTGATAGTTTTTTCCACTCAGAAATTTTTGAGAAAAAAAATTGTCTTGGTTGAGCTAACCACAGACACTTAGAAACTGAAGTATATTAAAAACTAAAGAACCAGTAACTGTCAACTTACCCTGATTTGAATTTTCATAGCACCAAGTTGCATGTAATAGATATATGCAAAAAAGATGGCAGAGTTAAAGAATATTTGGGTCTTACGGTGCCAATAGCAAAATGTTCGTATAACATATATGAACTATCATTCGCTCAAGAAACATTTAAAAAAACCTTAACAAAACACGCTTACTTTTAATTTTCACCTTCATTTTGCCTTTAGTGTCAAAAATGGCGCTTCCCGAGTTCACCAAAACGAGGCTCGTGTTATAAAACGCCTGTTACATTTTGTTAAAAATATGGCTGCCTTAAGAGCTGTTTGCAGACGAAATCTAAAACCTTCTGTTATTTCTTACCTAAGACCTGGCAACTGTTCAGCATGTAGACGAAAACAATTTAAAATAGCTAAAAATGTTAGGTTTTGGGGAAACTGTTGGGCTCGTAAATCATGCACACAAGCATGGTCAGCTACTTTTCAAGTGAGTAACGTATGTCAAGTTCCTTATTCAGGTTTGTAATGAAAGTGCCAGTCTTTACCTACGGGAGGCTCGAGTTCGACTCACCTAAGTGCTGCCCTGTGGGGAATTCATCTTTGTAAATATACTTTTGAATTATTATAGAAACAAACACTTAAATTGATATTCCCGGTACACTTGTACCTGAAAACTTTAAGTTTTTTAGAGCTCCTAGGCCAATGATTTATGAATAACGTGATTATAACATGTATTGAAAGATGTCATTCAGTAAGATCTTCGCCCATTTTCTGCCTTCGTCATTCGTCCCTACGACGATGAGTAAGTGTGAACTGTCACTCACTACGTATACTAATAGAAAACACTTTTTAAAGAAGTTATTCTTAAAAGAAGTTATTTTAAATCTAGTTTCTTCCCTGTGATGTGCAGTAAGTTATTGTGAATTGCTAAATGAACTGATAACAGATGTGTCGTCTATTATACTTTTCCTATCTGTAAATTTTTTTTGAAGTTTGCATTTCACTGAACAGTCTAAATAATTATTAATGATATCGATAAAAACATTAGTATTGTTATTATTATTATTATTATTATTATTATAATTACAATTTCCTCAAATTTGATTGGCCCATTCTAAACTTTATTTTTCCCTAATTGCCTTGGAAAACTGTCCGATAACAAAACTCTGTTATCGGCTACTTGTTATCGGCTACCTTGTTATCGGACAGTTGAATGAACCAATCACAATCTAGTTGTCAGGATTTCTGACCAATCAGCAACAAGTAAACAATACTGAGAGTAGCAACAACTTACCGGTTTCGGTTGTTCTGTAAAGTTATGAACATTAATAAAATGAGTTTTTATCTGTAAAAAATAATTTTGTCTTAAGTTTCAGATAAGTTTTCGGAAATTGTAATTATTATAATACATTGGTAATAGGACTTTGTGTTCGTGTAATGATAACAGACCAAATTGGACTCCACTCAGTCCTATTACCATTACTTATTAATATTATTGTTTGTTATTGTTTGCTCAACACTTCAGACCCTTATCAAGTCTCAATGGTATTCAACAGAAAGGTAAGTTACCAAACATAGCTTTTAAACCAAGCATAGACCGTTGATTAATCTTTGCACAAATATTACTATAACAGCTATTTATGCATTGTAAGAATACTTGGAAATCAGAATAGCAAGCATTAAATTTAATTAAATATAAGCAAAGTTAAAAGAGCAGAGTTGCTTTGGAGTAGTAGTTTCTAACATTTTAAAGTACAATAATTGAGGCTTTGGAGTGTGGAAGGGTGCATCATGATCACTACTGTAACAGAGTCAACCGTCAAACGAATAAACTAACGATAAATATAACTTGAATACACACTCTCAAAAATGGCGGTTCGCAATCTGAAAAAATATATATATATCACTTGTCCTAAGCCAGGCCGAAGCCTAGGGCGACTAACACAATGTTACAGTACAAAGTGTTAAAGCTAAACCTTTAGATAGGGAATCAAGTGCTGATTTTGTCTAGGGAAGGATGAACAGATTGAACAGATCTCAGGCCTGTCAGTGAAAAAATCAGTAGGCCTGCAATCATTTGCTCGCCTTGGCTGACCAAGGTGTGCGGTGACTAAAAACACAACAACCCAGGTGCTTGTAGATTTAGTCTGCTTTTTTACTGCAAAGGAGACAAACTGTCTAGACTGCTTTCAGCAAAAATAATTATTTTTTGATACATTTAATGGGTTTTTCTTAACACGTTAGAGTTAATATTGCGTGTAATATTAATTGTGCCATGTTTGATTTATGCTGACCCACCCTTCTCCTTAAGCATGATTTTTCCTGATCTCCCCCCTCTTTTGAAATGCATAACAGTTTAACAACTGGCAATACATTTGAATATTTTTTTGTGGTCCCGCCTTTAACCCATAAATAAAAAATGGTGACCCACCCCCTATTAGCACCATTCCCCCCCCTGTCGATAAATAATGACCAGTCCCTAAGAATTAAAATAGTCATTGTTGTTTTTAACTACCATAAATTCCGGTGTATAAGCCGAGACGTTGACCCCAATTTTTGATACAAAAGTTTGGGGGTCGGCTTATACAAAGGGTATCAACTTTTTATAAAAATTAAACAGGTAGACTTGTCATATAAAAGTTGTTTATCGCATTGATCTATCCTTTTTACGGCTTAAACAATTTAAAAAGACAACTGTTCGCATTAAATTGATCAAAAAATCATCACTTTTTATCTTTTATATACTTGCAGAGGGAGTCACTAAAACTTTTTTTTGTCATTTTGTTTTTCAAAATAGGGGGTCGGCTTATACAACGGTGACATAAAAATATAGTTTTTTTCTCTTGATATAAGGGGGTCGGCTTATACAACAAGTCGGCTTATACACCGGAATTTACGGTAATCACAAGACATTTCTTAATAAATATTTGCTTTTAGCAATCTTGATGAGCTATCTTACCATAATGTTGCTGATGAAACAATGGATTCACTGGCAGAACTGTTTGAAGATATTGGGGACATGCTACCTCAGGGACATCAAGATTATGATGTTACTTTTGGAGTAAGTGATTATTTTCAATCAACAAGCAATTCTTATGACATCTCAAAAGATTCATAAAGATGGAACAAGCTTTTCACTATTTTAATTCAATGTTATTCTCGCTACAGGATGGTGTATTGACAGTGGTTATTGGAGGTAAGAACTGTTTGTTGACAAACAACACAATTTTAATTAAAAGAACTAGAATAGAATTACAGTATATCTTTTTAAGTAGAGGTATGCTGCAGATGTACATTGATTTACCAGTCTCGCATGTTTATCAATCACAATTGTTTGTTAGTTTCTTCCATTAAATTAAATTGCAGACGAAAAACATATGGATAGATACATATATACAAACTAAATATTGCAGTAGTGTATTACTTTTTGAACAAAGACTAAAATACTTGAAATAAAAAAAATAATTTATTCTAAACTCCATTTTTGATTAGACTTTGTTGAAATAGTTGAGCAGACTCCCGCATTAACCTTTTGGCAAGTTTTATAATTCCTGTGCACCCCGTTTTTTCCCCTCCCCTGCCCATGGGCCAATGTCACTATAATTTGAAAATAGCAAGACTCCAAGACCTCTCTAGATACTTGAGCATTTGGTGCTTGATGACCTCGTACCCACTCCAGGTGTACCTGCTTTCTCACTTAGTGTACCCCACTTCTCAAGCCTTAAGAAACATACTGACATAGTGGTTATCATTCATGTCTCCATTCACTGTGGACCTGGATTAATATGTGGGCTGAGACTTGTTGATCTCAGTCAATTTCCCTCAGGGATCTCTGGTTTTCTTCCCTCCATAGAATTGACCTACATGCCAAAATCTGTGCTGTCAGTGTGCAAAGACATTTAATAATTAAAAGTATTTATTTACAAGTTTATTATTATTTGCTGCACATGCTGGATTTATATGGCTATCAGCAATCACATCTGTAAAAATTGTTGCCCTAATCCACTAATATGTAGCTGTACAAAATCAGAATTTTTAAAATTGATATCCCAGCACGCCTACATAGTTATTATTCTTAAAATTATTGTTTGACAATTATAATAAAAATTATTATATCCCTGTTTGCAGGTGATTTGGGAACCTATGTAATCAACAAACAATCACCCAACAAACAAATTTGGTTGTCTTCACCTATCAGGTAGTTTTTGAAATGGTGGAAATAGAAGATAATAATTGTACCAAGAGGTTAAGACTGTATCTTAACAAAAATGTTTTTAATAATTAGAAATAGTTCATGGATATATCTTGCCACATCTGGTTTGAAGATAATTACAAGAGTATATTATACAAGTTTTACCATTTCCCATGACTTTCCACTACTCTTATTGAAGTTCTGTGACTTCCCAGGCCTTGGGTAGGATTCTAAGGGACTTGGGAAGTTAGGTTGGCATAGCAATATATAATCACTCACGCCTCTCACCTCTATGACCCAGGTTTGACTCCAGGGCTTGGCACGTGAGCTGGGATTTTTTGATCTCAATCTGACTCTGAGGGTTTTCCTCCCTCAGCAAAAATTGACTCCCAGCTTATTCTATCTGGCTGTGGGACTGTGCTTCCAGGTTGTAGAAGGGCCGTAAAGTGGCTGCCTTTGTGTATGTAACCCTAAATTGTCTGTGTGTAATGAGTGTGCCTTTAAAATGCTTGTGGTCCAACCTGATTAAGCTGCATCCTCGCAATTCAGTCCCTGACTGCAAGGGGGGTGATTAGCAAGTCTGATTTATTTAAAATTCATGACTTTTTAGGTTTGCCATGACTGAATGAACCTTTTGCTGATAACCATTGATACTACAAACTCACTCACAATCACAGTAATAATTGATGATTATATACTTTAATAATAATCTTTAAATAAGATAGAATACAGTAGTTAGGTTGTGCTCTTTTTACTGTTTCAGTGGGCCTAAGCGTTATGACTTTGTCAATGGCCAATGGATATATTTACATGATGGCATGTCTCTACATGAACTGCTGACCACAGAGATTTCAGAGACTTTCAAAAGACAAATCGATTTCAGAAATTTGCCTTTTGGGAGTAATACGAAAGAGGAAAATGGCTAGTTCAAAAGGTTTCTAGAAATAAACATTGAACACTACCAGCTTCACATACATTTTATCTGTTGGATTAACTTGCAACACAAAGTATGCAGAATGACAACTGGGGCATGTCCACCTGCCACCTTTTTGTTAGTATTTCCTCTTATTTGCAAATATAACAAATTGATTTTAATTTAGTTAAATCCTGGGGTGTATTTGTGCTGTGTTTAATCAAAGCTGAATTATGCTTGAGAGCATGTGAGTGCATTTCAGGGATAACTAAGAAACATATTTTTATACCAGTCCATTACATTCTGGTATATTTTCATGTAAAGCATTACACACGTATGTAGTTTGCTGTTTAAGCAATTAACACATTGTCTTAATAATTAACAGTCTTTGAATCCTGATTAAATTGTTAGCTGTTTCTATTTCATGGTTAAATATGGTACCTATTTTTAGGTGTTTGACAATTTGCAATACCATTTAAAAGTAAATTACAAGTTTAAAACAGCATTTGACCACTCTTCAGCCATTATCAAGTTTGAAATTTGAGAAAAGTCTGTCTATTAATAGCTGAGGCATATGATAATTGCATAATTTTTTTGCCAAAGATTGATTTTATAAATGACAATGAGACAAGAAATGATAAAAGCATGCTATAAAAAATTGATAATTTAAAACCTTTAAAAACTGAATCAGACTGTCTAATGTTATCAGTTTCAACATTTGAATAAAGTTACATTTATACACATAAAGGAAATGAGAGATTCATCCATAACAGAAATCATGACAACTTCACGTCGATTTAAGTGTGTCATTCAGAAATGGGCGATTCCGCTGGATATACTAGCTTAAGGGCTCGATGT
>JAOEHV020048599.1:0-17200 GCA_025447995.2 Isaurus tuberculatus
AATTTGTTCTTATTTTTCGGGCGATTTGAGCCTCACTGTTCTTATTAAGTGTGTTCTTAATAAAAAAAAAGTGTA
Organism: Isaurus tuberculatus; assembly: GCA_025447995.2. Lineage (NCBI taxonomy): Eukaryota > Metazoa > Cnidaria > Anthozoa > Zoantharia > Zoanthidae > Isaurus > Isaurus tuberculatus. Next base: position 76 of record JAOEHV020048599.1, read on the forward strand.
TTATACAAGTATATATTCATTCATATCTACAAACCTTGTGTGCTTTCCTCTTGTCCGCTCGTTGGTTCTGGAGGTAGATTCTACTGAAGTTAGAGACTATTACAGGGACTGGTAATGCGATTACAAGAACGCCACTGAGAGAGCAAAGACTCCCTACAATTTTGCCAGGCACAGTGTTAGGTACCATATCCCCGTATCTATAGAAACAAACAAACATCCCAAAATTTAAAAGAGGTTTATTAATCTCGAGGTTTATTTAGGAAAACGAAAGGAAGTCACTGCCAGATAGCGTAACAAGGCGAAAGTCTAAATTGAACTTTCAACTCAGTTCTTTAATTTCATCTTTGCGCGTTGTTTTAATTAGTTTTCTAAACTCTTTTATTTAGCACCTAGTTTATCTTAAACACGCAGCTTTTGTTTGCAGCTCATTTTAAGCTAAAGCGCGACCACACTTTCTGCTCTCTTTTCTAACCAATTCGCTGGAGCACATGCGTTCTCTGCTCTGGTTAAGGATGTGAGTGGAAATCGGAGTTGTAGATGGGAAACCGCCCACTCTACCAATAGGAAATGTAACGAAGGGATTACCAATAGGAAATGTTACGGGCCCAGTGGCCCATCGGAGCCAGCGTTTAACTCCTGTTTCCTCAGTGTTATGTAGATTGACTCCCCCTGGACGGGACACTAATCCATCGCAGGTTAGCTCCCAACCGAAGCTAGTACTCATTTACCAACCTCGTAAGGATGGAAAGCTGAGTAAGCTTTGGCGGTAAAGAAGGTCACACAAATGTTCCATTTTCGGTAAAGCCGAAGGAAGAGATCTTACCAACTGCGCCAACCACGCCGCCATGGGAATATAACAGAAAAGGCTGAATAGAAAAGGCTAAAAATCCTTGACTCTAAAGGATTTAAGGTTTTTTAACTTTTGGTCATTCTAAATGTTCAAATCGTTAATTGAAGTTTTTAAGTTGCTTTTCGAATAGATAATTACTCCTGCAAAATAGTGAATGGCAGAAAAAACAACCAATCTATTCGCGAAGAATGAAAGACATTACAAGATTACAGTATATTTGAAACTGTATTGAAATCCACCGTCTTTCTAAAAAATACCTGAGAATTGCACAAATTAATAAACAAATCAAATATGTTTATGTTAAACAAAATTTAAGACGGTTGTTCTTCAAGTACATTTTATATCTTCTCCTGAAAAGTTTATTTGATTAAACTAATAGGATTCAAACATTTGAAATTGATACAATAGAATGCATAATTAGAAGTTCTATTATTAAAGATAAAATTGATTTTACTTTACCATTATTTTAGTTAAATACTAAAGAAGTTTTTAGTAATGCAATACGAGTTTGACACTTTTCGATATCAGGGTTTTTGTTTTGACTATGATAATTGAAATTATCTTTAGTATAAAAATTAAAAAAAAATTGCAAGAAATTCGCCAATTCTCTCGAACTGACTGAAAATGCGTTTTTTTTTCTAATCTAGAATAGGATTAAAATGATCTTTGTTGTGGTTCAGCACTTTTTAGATTAAAACACTAGCAGCAAATCTTATAGCACTTCAACTTTGAACCCAGATTTCATCAATAATTAACTTCATGTAGAATAATTTTAACAGATTCCTGCACTCACTCGGAGAAACTTTGATGAAAAATATAAGGCCAATTACTCAAACTTTAACCTGCTAAAAGTTTTAATTTTGAAAAATATCTTTACCGAGACCATTATCGATTTCTATTAATTTCAGAAAGTTAGTCTGAATTGCAGGCAGCTGATAAAAATAATATACGAGGTGGCAAATAAAATTAAACACAAAAGATCGATTCAAACAATTTGCATATTTAAAGAAAACAATTAAATATATATTTCCTGCGTTATCGGTAAAGTGGTTGACTTTTTGCCCTTCATAAAAGTTAGATTAAAATTTATTCCAAGAAATAAGTGGCACAAGGAACATTTGATCACCTAAGATAAAACATTTAATTTATAAAAAAGAAAAGTTGATAAGTTCTTACAAGCTTGAGAGCTTAGGCAACTTGAATTGAGTTTTTAAACACTTACAATAAAGAGTCTTTTAATCAGCAAATGAATGTTCTGAATTAAAATTGAGAAGAATTTGTTTCTCGTTTTTAGCCTAAAATATCTAATCAGGACACTGCACAACTTAATAAAAGCAAGACTGGTAACAAATGTAGCAAAATAATGATTATAAAATTCAGTTTCGTAGCATTTCCCGCCATTTTGCAATTATCAATTCTACATTTCATATCACTTCAAGTTAATGATTAGTGATAAAAACGTTGTTCATTTCCTGTCAAGTAACAAATACATGACAGGTTCTGCATAAGAAAATAGTGGAAAAGTATAGAATGAAAAAAGGTAGACTGTTTTTACTAATTTTTTGTATGGAAATTAACCAGTTCCATGTTCTTCAAAGCAATGCAGATGTAAAAGGAATTTTTTAACTTTCAAGTTAAAGATCAGAAACTGAACAAATGAAAAAAATGGGCAACAAACAATTTAAACAGCTCGAGACTAAAAAATAAAATATACTACAAAAACGAATTTCGAAATCAATATCATCTTAAAATCTGATATTTCTCTAACAGGTTTGCACTTCATTCTAATCGTCTGAAACACAACGACCGGGCAGGTTTTTTTTTTTTGTTTAATCAAAACTACCATTAGACTCAACCATTACTATTTCTATATTACATGGCAAGTCAATCCAAGGTATCTTGGTCAAACAAAACAGAATTGTTTGCTTACTTGAGTATCACATGATATTAAACTCAAGTTGAGGCATTAAAACTTTAAAAAAAATAGTATTCAAGTTTTGAGAACGAAAAGTTTCACTGAAAAAAAGCTTTGGCCCAATTTAGGTAAATGAAACTTTGACGAAATGATTCTTGTACCGATATTTCATTTCGCACAAAATGAAAGCCAACACGAATTTGAGAATAAAACATTTTTTTCCGTTTTACAATTAGTTTTTTACGCGAGAATCTTAAATGCCAAAAGTAGAAAGTAGAAAATGAATTTTTCAAAAATTTCGAATTATGTTAAAAGCAGCTGATTAACTACATAAATGGATGTATATTTTACGACAAAATGTGTTCTTCATTTTAAAGTATCTGAGCATAAGTATCTCTAAAATCTTAGGCCAAAGTTTAATGACAAATACTGCAAGAAATGCTACTGAATTTTCTTTGAAAGAAAGATATACGAATCAGCAATAATAAATTTATATATTCTCTTAAAAGACGACCTAATCAGCTCATGCAATTCAAATTACAAAACCAAAGAAAAAACACTTACAAACAACGGCTTGCACACTACTGGAAATTAACGAGCAATAACATCCCGCCGTGAGCCTTAATTTCTTTAGCCCGTATTTTGAGGATTTTATCTGTGAAAATTCTTTCTCAAATGATGGTCCTCAAATGCCTCATTTCCTGATTTTTAAATGGAAACGCTCCTGCTGAGTGCCAAAATCTTTCATATCAACATGAATAGACAAGACGTTTGACAAGTTCTTGACAAAAGACATTAATTTGAAAGACAACGAAAGCCAAGTTTTAAAAATTCTACCTCAAAGTTTCCAAAACTTACAGAATAGTAAAAATAACTAAATCATAAAATTCAAAGTATACTTTGTGAGAATTTATAGTTAAAAACTCGTCCGTTAATAGTAATCCATTCGGTTAAGAAACTTCCTATTTCCAATGGAACTTTGAATACATCCGATTTCACTTAAAAAACTGCCAATTTGGTTCTTTAGTTTGACGTGCGTCGATCTCAAAAAAGATTGTCTCAGATAATAACGAGAGACAGTATTACAGTTATAAAGTTTCTTCATGGCCAAAGAACACTTATAAGAAAATGCACAAGAAAACTTGTCATTAAAATTTTTTTCTCTCTATTCATTTTGCATAAAATCAATATTGTACAAAAAAACTACTTCAACAAAACGTATAAAACATATAACAGCAACAAACATCGGCACATTTTCCACCGAAAAGGACTCAAATATTTAACGAGGTAATTCTTTATATGTACAGGACAAATATTTCTGTGTTGGCAGTTTAGCGAAGAAGATTTAACACAAAGAGATTTTGATCACATGCATGCAAAATGGAAATTTCAAAATATTACACCCCGTTGAAAAGCGAGCAAATTTGTGATGCGATTTAAAAAAAGTAGAAAATCCGAAAAAGAAAAAAAAAAAATATTGAAACATACAAATATCCGGTGTAAGTTTAATATAACTTCAGCGAAAAAAAACCTGGCTTTTCAATTTAAATCTTTTGCATGTATTTCTTTTTTGTATTCACTGGCTGTTTTGCAGGTGTAAACAAACTAAAACGCGATCACAACAAATGCGCTTTAAAACTATGAAAACTTACGTAGAAACTTTCGGTTTCTTTACGACATAAAACTTTTATATTTACAAAAAAAAACGTTTGAACTTCTAAGATTACCACACACCATAACGCCCTAAAATCTAAGAAATAAAACTTACTAATTTGAATAAAAATTGTCCGCTTTTGATTGTAAACACGAAGCGAAAATTCTTACTTACCCTAGTGTCGTCATTGTGACGATGGTATACCAAAAGCTCGCCGGTATACTTGTGAACTTTGTGTTTGGTACATTTTTTTCGACATAGTACATAACCGTTGCGAATATAATAACAGCCATTGACAGCGAAAAGAGTAGAAATCCCAGTTCAGATGCGCAGCTCTTTAATGTATAACCGAGAATCCGAAGTCCTCTGGAGTGGCGAGAAAACTTGAAAATTCTGAAGATTCTAAAAACTCTTAGAGTCACAAAAGCACCACTGATACTGTTATTTGGCATAAAAAGCCCGATATAGAACGGTAATATTGCCACAACATCAATAATGCTCAATAAATCTCTAGCAAATAGAAAACGATTCGGAGCTGCATATAAGCGGGCTAAATACTCTACCGTGAACACAATTACACAAGCTGTTTCCAAACCAAAAAAGATAGGTTTGTGTACGGTGCCACATGTTCCTTTATTCTGACACGGTAGTGTTTCTACCACCGTACTTACTACACTGACGGCAATAAAAAACCCAGTAACATAATAAAATATGCTTGCCACAGTAGAACTTTGCGGATTTTGAAAAGCAGTCCATAAGCGCTGCCGTATCGGAAGATCCGGGTTATCGTCATTATTTTGAGACGAATCATCGGCCTTGTCCGGTTCTATCATCCGCTCCATGCATTCTTTTTTTCTCTCGCGAAAATCTTCCCAACAACAATCGTGGACGACTTCTTCCGAGATTCCGAAAAACGAGAGCTCATCCTCAAAAGAAGATACACACTCTCCTCGTGGATAATGAAGTTTTCCGTTGCGATAATAGTTGAGAAGATGACGAAAAAGATCTGGATCGCGGTCAAAAAAATATTCCTTAGTTTCCGCGTCATAAAAGAATTCCTTTTCTCCACTACCGAGTAAGGTCTCTGGGAATCTTGCCAGAGTGTTACGCCATGTTTCGAAGCGGCGGCCACTGACATTAATTGTGACTCGCTCGTCGTTTTTTTGCGAGTCTGGTGGCGGTGGCATTGGAGAAGTTGCTAAAGGCACCCAACCTATCGCTGCCGCGCGAGCAAACGGCAACCATGCTCCGACATCCGCCGCCATATTGATCCAGTAAAATATAGACACACATCGAACCTTCTCATCAACTGTACAAGAGTTGACTGGATTTTGAGGACAGGTGCATTGCCGGTCCTCTTTCGTCGACTCACAAACAGTTTAATTTATTCTAAGCATCAACGAAACACCGCACGTTTTCTCGGACTCTGATAGGCTAAATTTTTGGCTGGAACATTCACAGAAAATCCTCAGAGCATATTAACTTCGCACACTTTCAAAGATGTCAACTTGCCACAATAAAAGCAAAATTAATTGCGAAAATTTTTTTTTCGAGTGCAGCTTTTGTGTCTTTGACGAAACAACAAAGTGAAGCCGATAGCTTTTGAAAACGACACATCTTGCGCCGCTGAAGTAGCGTATTCATTGGTTTCGAGAATATAAAAAATGCTAAAGACATTTATGGTATAAAGAATAACTTTGCTCAGTTTTGCAAAGGTTATAGACCACACAAAATATCAGGTTTCATTACCAAGTATTATCTACATATTGGAACCTATACTAGTAAATAGAACGGGTTGAAAAATCATGCAGGTTTAAAGCATCTTTCGCTGATCAAAGAACAAGTTCTTTCCATGGTATAATGAAACAAAACGTTTAATTGTAAAAAATTTCGCTAATTAGCATTAAAGTGAACAAATTTTAACTGACTGACCAATCACGAACTCTCAATCCAGTTGTTGAGTGGTGCATTCATAAACACAAGCAGGATGTCCATTGTTTTATTTTTGTTTGTGCCCGCGAAAATTGCAAATTGTTTCGAAACGAGAATATCTTACGTTAACTTGTGAACTTCTTCGAAGAAAATCCTTTTACGGAAATTGAAATTAAAATTTTTTATTCATGTAGTCTTGGCTGTCCGAGGAATCGACAGTAAACAACTAATAAAACGCAGTGGTGAGAGTGTTTGGGTTAATTTTGCTCAATGTTCATTCATTTATACAAACATTCCGTCTTCAAGTCATTAATAATATAACATATTCGTATAGAAAAGGCCTAAAATGTGGATAGAATAAAAAAGATAAAAATAAAGCGAGAAATTCGCTCTTCAAACTCGGTCTAAAACGAAGAAGTTAATTTGAAATGAAGTTAAAAAGCACCTGTTTTCATTTGATGTATTTACTCACCAATATAATTTCGTTTACTAAGTAAGTTCACAGTTTTGGTAAAAGGTTTTTTACTCGGTCTGAATCCCTTAAATGGGTGCAATAACAGTCGGGTTGATCTTAAGCGTGTGCGTTTTTCAGATAGTATTCTGAATTCTAATTTTGTCTTTTATTTTTATTGGATATATTCATCTGAAGTTGCCTGATGTATTTTTAATCGTTTTGATTTGATAAACAAAAGCCCAAAGAAATTGTTAAAATGTCGACAAAAGTTTTGAAGAAGTCTGAACTCCGACGAAAGCAATCAAAGATTATTATATTTAGTAAAAAAAATTCTCGGTCTTAAGCGATTATTTTTTAAATTTATACATGCAAGAAACAGACAAAGAACTACAAATAATTCACTATTTTTTACTTATAAAATAGAGAAAGAAATTAGACATTTCTGATTTAAGTTTTCGACTGGCTTATATCTGAATATAATTTGGTAACCGCGAGTATTAAAAAATTAACAGGTAGCAACTTTTTTTAACAATATAATTAACGCTTTCGTCCCACATAGATAGAGTCACGTGTTAATTAAAGCGGAATTCTCCGGAGAACATGACAGTTGCGGAAACCTAAACTGCTGACGGTTTATGAGCTTTTAGAAGTGTCGCGCTAAGCAGTAAGCACCAACAAAACTAGTCAATAAACTCAATTTGTAGTCTCGAGGGATTACAATCACGTGTCATAACAAGCACCTGTTCCATTGTCTGTCCCGCGGGATTTTATAAATTCAAAACATTCTGCGTAGTCAAAACAAAATAATTTTCGAAAAAATCTCTGTTCTAAACTTGCTGTTATTAAAACATACAAATTGAGTAAACTGTTTAGAAATTTGGTCGCTAAAAAACGCTCCGTTTTAGTCGACAAAGTACCATTTGATTTTAATAAATCAAATTGAAACTTTAATCTTCACCATAGAAACAAAATCATCGCGAAAACTTCTCTTTGTTGATTGATTTAACTTTTTGTTTTTGTAATTGACGAACTAGCTCGCACCTTATTGGTCAGTTTATTCAGAATTAATATTTTGTTTCCACACAAAAGACTTGTGTCTGAAACTGTGGCGGCTTAAAACGGAAACAGTGCTACTTTCGTAAAAAGTACATAAAAATTCAACACACAAAGAAGCAAAATAACAAATGATAACAGTAACTTTAAACATTATGAATCCAGAAAATTTTATTTGTTACTCCTCAAAAACTTCAAACGCCTAAACTCACAACATCTAACAAGAAAAACCAATATATACAATTTGCCTATTCGTTGGTGTTGCTGTGTTTACGAACAACTGAATTCGTCCTTTGGTATGTATTTTTTACAATACAGTAAATGTTTTTTTTAAAAAACAAACTTTAGAAGAACAGCTAGCCTTAGAATTGTCCGAAAACATACTAAAAACAAGCCCAAGTTTAAGTTTTGGTCAAAAAAATTTCAGTACTTATTGGGTTAGTATGACACAAAAGTTTATGTTTTTAATCCAAAAAAAGTAAATTCTGATATTTAAAAAAGCAAATTTTACTGTAATTTCTTAATGTTTTAGGGATGTGCTAGTTAAGAAAATTTTAAGAATTATTTTAGGCTGCAGTTTACTGTTCTTATAAAGACATGTATTTAAGCTTGTAGTTATAACTATACACTGTTAAAATTTTGAGTGAAAAAAAAGACTATGTATATATTGAGACAACAAACTAACAAATTCCATATCTTAAATATTGTTAGTAAGTGCTAAAAAAAAGTTACAGACGAACTTGCTTACTAACATACTATTCCTAAACAAACGAAAACATAAAAAATTAAATAAATAGAAGAATAAATACAGATGAATAAATAAACAAATAAAAAAATTACTAACTAAATGCAAAATAACTTACTTATTTACTAATTAACTAACTATACAAACAAACGATCAACTAAATAAAAAGATAAATAAATAAATAAACAACTGAGTAAATAAGTAAGTAAATTGTGAATAAATTAATGAAATTTATTTCAAAGTATTATGTGTTACACATTGGTTAGGTTTTTAAAAATATATTGAAAAGCGTCGGCGAGTAGGTAAAACACGTGATCATCGTCGTAAGTAGAGAAGGAAGGTGATGTGTCAAGCGTAAGCCCTTCGTGACAGTAATAATGTTTTATTCACAAAACGCTTTTTCTTAAGCTAAGCTAAATCCTTTACGAGCCTAGTGGCCCATGGAGCCGGCGCTTATCTCCCGTTTCTGGTTAGTGTTAAGTGGATGAGAGTTGTAGACTCTAATCCATCGCAGGTTAGCTCCCAGCAAATGCCGGTACTCATTTACCTACCCCGGAAGGATGGAAAGCTGAGTTGGCTTAGGCGGAAAAGAAGGTCACACAAATATTCGAACTGGAAACCTTGTGGTTGGAAAGCAGAGATCTTACCAAATGCGCCAACCACGTCCGCCCTTTTTTTTATTCACAAAACGCTTTTTCTTAACCACAAATATTTAGCGACTGAGGGCAATTTAAGAACATGGAAGGCTGAAAAAAAGTAGCGTGTTTTTTTTCTTTTTAAAAAAAAAATTTTTTTGAGCGAGAACTAATTCCAAGGCAACTGAAGTTGCTTATATATACAAAGAAGTTGGTACAACAGTTCGATTTCAAAACAAAACGCAGCCTTAGTGCTCTTTTAGTGACTGCATGTATAAAGTACTAGCTATATAGACACATATATTATCTGTACTTGTCATTTCAAAGCTAAAGCATATTAACATTAGTCAAAATCTATTTATCTGATATACCTATACAAATCGGAGCCTTACGTCAGTTATTTATGTTTGACAGCTCCTGTCATCAAGCCAACACCTCGCGTTTTTTGCTCAAAATGCTTTTTGCGCTGTACTTCAAAAACAAAAAAGATTTATATTTAGAGTTTTAGATTTAGAAAACTTTAATTATTGCTCTATTTGAAGAAAAATTTTTTGTAAAGTTGATTTTTTTTTTTGCAATATTTTGTCCCGTGTATCCTTAAAGAAGGCTTATGTACTGTAAGGCTCTACCTTGACGCAAATAACATTCTTAATTTCCAACCGAAGCAAAGACTTAAAATGAGAGAAAATATGCAAACGAAAAAATTTCTCGTTTGCGAATAACATATAAAACATTAATTGCCACCCGATGTGGCGGTTTGAGATTGTCATTATGCTGAAATGTATTTTGACTACTGCGCATGCTCTAGCCTGGTTAATCAAACATTAACACAGGAATAAACAAATAAGATCCATACCAAAACCCTGACTTATACTCCAAAAGATATTAAACTCCTAACCCTTACGATTGAAAATATTAACGATGGAACTCTGAGCAGTGCAAAACTGCTATACCTAACACTATTCAAGTTAGAGCATGCGTGGTAATCAATGTATACGTTCAATCTCGGCACGATGACAAAGTTAGGCAGCCAAACCGGTATAACAAATTAAATTTTGTCTTTGAGAAATACTTTTGAGATTTTAAAACCTATTTAAAACAGCCCCATTAAGAAATCCCAATGTGAAGGTTCATTGCATACATTTGAATTATATTTAGGGAAATTTAACACTCCACGGGAATGTAAAACGGCGTGTACAAGCTGCCAGCTCTCTCAAGTGTTGGATATCAGTGGGAATTTTCTTTTCTGGCAGAGCTTTCCATCCTTTCGAGGTAGGTAAATGAATTATTTTAAAACAAGAATTTGTTCCTCCTACAAGAGGAAGTCGAAGACTCTCATCCGCTGACTCTGCAAAACTGAAAATAAGCCGGCGAACCACTGGGCTCGCAAAAAGACTTTAGATTTTGTATGTAATAATCGTGGAAATAATGGCAAATAATGCAAAAGAGTTTGAGTGCCAACGGAAAACTAATTATAAAACCCTGAACAGGATGAAATTGAAGAACTGATGTGAAAAGTTTTAACTTAGAATTTTGCCTTGTAGCATAAGGAGACGTTGTAGGAGAGTATCGCAGTGTTACTAACTGTAAAATAAGAAATCGAATGTTCGACTAAGCCACAAGTGTTGTCGATCTAAAATATCAGGACGTCAGGGGGTCGGGTTGGCCTGGTGGTTACCACTCACCTCCCACCACTACGGACCCGAGTTTGAATCCTGGGGTTTGCACGTGGGCTGAGCTATGTCGATCTCAATCTGACTACGAGGGTTTTTCTCTGGGATCTCCGGTTTTCCTCCTTACAATCGAGTTTGATGCCAAAATCTGTGCCGTTGACCGCTTGGCTAGGGAGATTGGGGAACCACTCCCTACGCGTAAAGACTTAAAATAAAGTAGTTAAAGTATTTATTTATTTATTATTTACTCATTTATCCATTTATTTGTTTATTTATTTATTTATTTATTTGTTTGTTTACTTATTTATCCATTTATTTATTTATTTATTTATTTATTTATTTATTTATTTAAGATTTAAAAAGAAATACATTGAAACGCTGGTTTAAGGCGATTCAAACTTTGCGAGTCTTCGGCAGTCTGTGGAAGAAAATATAGGCTTTTTAGAAAATGTAAATTATGTTTTTCTTGACTCTTGTAGATGGTTTACAAACAAGAAATCAGATTATTTAATTTCATCACATCTCAGCGACTATTAATTTTCGATATTAACACATCTTCCATGCATGACAAAAAGAAGTTTTTTTTCTTGAAGTCAGCAAAACACAAAGAAACCACTGGTTCATTTTTAAAAACTTAAGTGTATCTTCAACGACAAACTAATCCGAGTTCAGATGAGTTTTACATGGATCCGACATTTTCATTAAACGGTTTCCTTCGCTTTGAAACAACTATTCAAACAAATTAACTAGCTTTCTTTCCTTTTCCTAAAAAGATCAAAAGAGAATATTAAATGAGGAATATATTTGGGTTAAATATGTCCAAAAGTTTTCAAGGCCAGTCTTACTGGTTTAAAGACGGCTGAGCCCCTCATTAAATAACAGGATGCAATTAGACACTAACACATGATGTTGCTTGGCAACATTTAGCTCGCAGGAAACCATTCGTCATTAAAGAATTTGTGAATTCAGCGACGAAAAGACTTAGAATGACAGATTAAAACAGACACAGGTGAAGCTATAGGTTTTGGTGGAATAGTGTTTGGTATCCATTCTTGGGTCTTTTGAATCATTTGGTTAATCGAAACGTATCAAAAGTAAGTGCATCCAAAACATGATATAAAGATTTTAAACAGAAATTTGTCAATAACAGTTCGTAACATTTGAGAATTTTTTGTGTTTATTTATTTTTTCATAATTTTATTTTTTATAATTTTATTGATAAACTGATATTATTATTTGATAATAAATAGAGTTCTTCAAAGCAATCTGTTACATTTTTTGCTTATCGGTTTCACATCGAACTTTTAGGGGTCAACTCCAAAAAGCTTATGTATTGGCCTATTGCCCATTATTTGTTATTCCAAGTTAATACAACAAATGTCTTAGCTTTTGCATTACACAAGGTGTTACAGACATTTTCACTTACAAGTGCAGTTTGTGTCAGACGTAGTACTCGGTTTTTGGTAAACATCAACCAAACTTTGACTCAGATCTTGTTGGCAGCTGCTTTTAAAGAAGAAACAAACTGCACGTGAAAATAAAAGGGCCGTAAGCTCAGTTCCTTTCACTGGAGAGGGAAAGATTAGTGTTAACAGACCTAGACTTTTGATTATTTCTTGGCGAATTTTGTTACCGGAACTAGATTATACTGTGTTATTATTTTTTTACTTACTTGCATGAATTTTTTTTTTGTACTTTGCCCGCCACCCCCCCCCCCCCATAACTTTTCTAATGGTCCGTCCCTTAGAGGTTCACGAAAAGTCAAAGTGAAACTAGCGTTTGAGCAACTTTAAATGCTTTTAAAAATCACGCAAATGAAACCTTTAAACTGCATTTACCCAATCTTTACGCCAACGTGAATATACTAAAACAATAAAATCACAAACTCACGAGCTTTCGTAGCTTTATTCACGACTTTTAATCACATTCTTTACAATTGCTAGATTCATTCATAATATCCACTATTCTAAGTGATGCATATCATCTATCATTTAAACACTTTCTAAATTCTTTTGCATGTTACAGAGCTGACTATGTAAAAGTTTGACACGACTGTTTTGACTGTTTATGGGCCTAAGTAATCTCAAATGCCTATTTATCTATTTGATATCTTGCTTCACACTTGCAGTCCTTGAATTGAATAGAGCAATCAAAGCTTGCTTTCACCACTTTCTTAGTGCCGCTTTACATGGAGCGAGTTGTCCCGGCAAGCCGAGACATTTCGGCATGCCGGGACGAACATAAGCTGGCATTTACATGCAAAAATGTCATCCCGCCTGGATTTCAATTTTATATTTCGTGGTATTGCCCGGTCACTAAGTCACGTTTGTCAACAACGCGTGATATGAATTTGTCAAATTTCGTCCCGCCTGGCCGAGATATCTTGGCTACAACGCCTTTAAATGCACTAAATGAACAAAACGTTGTCTCGGCTTGCCGGGTGCCCCGGCTCGCCAAGACGGGAAACCCGGTAAGCCGGGATAGCCGGCCTACATGTAAACGAAAAGGCAAAATACATTAGAGCCGGGAAACTTGGCATGCCAAGATATCTCGGCTTGCCGGGACAACTCGCTCCATGTAAAGAGGCCCTTAAACTCTAATATCACCAGACCTTTTAGTTATCGTAAGTAAGAATAACTTTTACAAACTTGCGAATTTTAGTTGTTAAAGATAACTTAAAGATATCAAAAACAAAATTCACTCAGTAAGATTACGCTCAGGCTGTTCGAGAGACGACTAAAATGTCTGATGAGAAAACCACAGTCAAAAATGTTGTCCCAAAATTTCTTACACTCAGTCAGACATGCCTCATTCATTACTAGAATAATGCACTGTACTTTACACTGCAAAAACTTTTAGCGAATTGAGTTAAATCACATTTCCTATCAATTAAAGGTCACTTCACTTCACTTTATTCATATAAACTAAGTTTAAGATCCTCAGAATATTCCCCATTTTTGTCGTAAAAACAAAATAAAAAAGTAAGTATTTCTGTTTTTTTAGGCTTAAAAAAAATTATGCCCACTGCGAATGAATGCATTTTGAGGTTGATAAATGACTTTTTTTACTAAGTTTTCACTTTCAAAGTAGAGAAAATATGAATTTATTTGTCAGCGGATCCGGAGAAGCAAATTCTCAAGTGTTCTATTATTTTTTTTTGAGCATGAGTATAAACGATTAATGTCTGTTGGTAAAGGTAACATAGAAAGGATGCTTTTACAAATTTTGTTTGGCTGAAGAATCAGTTTAACATACATTAATAGTCAGATATCTCAAAGGCTGAAGTTTCCCTATCACCATTTGCGCGAGAAATGAACCAGGAACTAAAATTGCCAGGCTTATTAATAATTATCACTGTAGCTGTCTGCAAAACTTTGTCCATATACGATAGCAAAGGCTGTTTTTAAAAGAACCATAGAATAGTTTGTTCTTTTTGCTTGTATTCAGCATTTGGGACAACACCTAGAACCAATCATAAATAAGCAGCTAAAAATGAAATTTAAAGCAGTCGTCCCATCATTTCCTTGCGGAAGCAAATTTTCAGGCGACTTTTTAGAAGTTTTTAGATTGTTTAATTGCCCCACTTTTGAGCCTTCGAACAAAGAAGATAAAAAGAAAAAAGAAATATGTGCTTACTTTACACAGCAAGCCTGCAAGGATCAAGATTATGGGAAGATAATTAGTAACATAACGAAGGGCTTGAAAATAGAAAAAAGGAGAGGATTCTTTTAAGAAAAAACAAATAATAGAAAACAGCATTTAAATAAACACTGTCAGCTGGAAATTGACCACACTTCATTTTTTTCTTTGTACACTCTTTTTTTTTTTATGAAAAACTTGTTTATAAGAAACAGTAGTCAAAAAAACTTAGAAGCTTAGCAAACTCATCTAGTCCACCATGGTGCATTGAAGATACTTTGACAGCCCTTCCAATATCTGACATATCTCAGTGAGTTTGCTTTATGTTCAACAAAATCAAATATTTGCTTGTTCCTCGACAAGCCAGTGCACCCATAGCAGTTCGTGTGGAAAGTTGCCTGTTCGATAATTATTTTGTTTTAACTTCGCAGAGTCCATTTATAATGCTTGACGTGAAAAGGTTTTGGTGCTAATTTAAACAAATTTTAAATGCTACGATACCGATATGTATCCTTGCAGTTTTGAAAACTTGTAAGAAATTTTTATTGATCAGTACGAACGAAGTCTATGTTTTTGGTAAGAAACTCAGCTCTGAGTATCCTGTGTCTCTGATCTACATTTCTTGTAGAAAGTGGACTATTTTTGTTTTTGAACTTTGACGCTGACTAGTTCTGTCTGATAACAAAGCAAGGAAAAAAATAATAAAACCATAGGCGTAGGAAGGTAAATAAGAGTGGTGGGGCAGAAATGACGAGGAAGCGGAGCGACCGAGGGGGGAGGGGGAGGGTTTGGGAGGGGGTGCTCTGATTGGTCCATTTGAATAGGGGAAAAAAGTGGCGGGGCAGTGCCCCATCCAAGATCAAAGTGGGATCACCTGACCCCCCCCCCCGTTTCCTACGCCTATGAAAACGATGGTACGTGGTTGTCCTGAAATGAAACTAAAGGCAAAGTTTTACGTCGACTACATAACATTTACTCGTTCCAAAAAATTAGATCTTCGAAAGCTCTTAGTTTCAATTACCTATTCATAGTATCAATAAATGTTTTTTTAAAAAAGTCTATTGTGGAGTGGTCACCTGACCATTTGAAGTCACCACATGAATAGTTGCGGGAGCTGCAACCGCGTTCTGTGTGGTTTCAACTTTCTTCAAGAATTTGACCGGCACAGCCGTCACTGTTTTGGGCTTTTCACATTTCAACTTGGCTTCCAGTGGAATATACTGTAAAAGGTAGAGTTTATATAATCAAAATTATCTGTTTAGTTCCTTTCAAATTGTGGTACTAATTAAAAGCTTTCATAAAAAGCAAGTTACATCTACATACGTTACTATGGTAAAAAGTCGACCCTATACTTGTAACTCTCACGCATTATACAGGAGTCTCACGCCCTCGGACCACAGGAGTCTCACAGGAGTCTCACGCCCTCGGACCAAAGACGTCGATCTCACGCATTAAGAGCAATTTCTCACGCCTAACTTGGAAATCCGGGTGACTTGTTCTTTAGCACACTAATAACTAAAATTCAATCCAATATTCCCCGTAAATGTTCCAACAAACTACGCTTAATGTCGAGTTTGAGTCCTAACTATATCAGAACGCGCTAAAATGTCCCGTTTCAGTTTGCATTTGAGGGACTGGAACATCTTCGGACATGTTCGGTACCGTTCGGAAGTCTTCGGTAAATCGTAGGAAGTTGCCGGAACATTCTCGGAAATTCCGGTCACGAGGAGACGAAAATCTCACACATTTGAGTCGGAAAAAGTTGTCAGGTATACGACCCATATATCTAGTGTCGAACTAGAAAACCAATAGTTACTTTTGACCATAGACATTTCCAAAATATTAAACTATATCCATGAACTAAAATTTTAATATATTCCCACCTTATTTAAAGCTAGATATAGTATTTTTAAAATTTTTTTTTTGTTATTACACGTAAAACTGTGAAATGTGAATAAAATTTCTGTTTCTGTTTCTGTTTATATACGAGACATGAAATAAATTAAAATAAATTTGAGTGAAATATTAATTCTATATATACTAACATTATTAAAATGATGAGATATAAAGCAGCTATAAAATATATACCTATACAATGTAAGTTTTAAAATAACAAAAAAGAAAGAAACTGAATGTAATTGATTGATTGAGTATAACAGCGGTTTGACTATGTTGTCTAAGTGCTTATTAAAATTTGTTTATTTTCTTGATGTCTAATGAGATGGTTGTAATTTAAGTAAGGGTAGAACTAACTTTAAATGGTTAAATATGTTTTTTTTCGGCAGCTAATTTTCTTCTATCTTCGATACCAATGTTAAACTACAAAAATACTTTACACAACTATAGATACAAATAAATAAAACACAGCTGTACAATGAATATAACAAAGGTGTGAATAAACTGAACTATGAAAACTTCCAATTTACTTTTCATAATCGACATGAATTGCTTTTTGATCTTGCTTTGAAGTCAGTTGTGGCCTTAAACATAATTTTATGTTAGCTAAAGCTAAATCCTTTACGAGCCTAGTGGCCCATGGAGCCGGCGCTTATCTCCGGTTTCTGTAGTGTTAAGC
>JAOEHV020048704.1:0-15621 GCA_025447995.2 Isaurus tuberculatus
CCTATTTTTCGGCTTTGCAAACAACACCGTTAGTTTCCATATATGGTCAACTCCGAATATGAGCTGATAACCGAGATCGAGTGAACCAATCAGAACGCGCGAAATGCAATATTCGAGGTTGAAATTTTAATAATAGTGTACATAACTAAAGATTTATTGCAACGATCTTTAACCCTTTCAGCCTCAGACATTTTATCAACATCTAACTTCTCTCATTATAATTCAAACAAAAATAACTCAACTGGTAATTAATGAGAAATAAGGAATTGATAAATTGGAATAAGCGGTTGAAGTTAAAAAGCCAAATTCTCCCAAAATGCTTATATAGAAAGTATCGAGATCAGTTGGGAAAATTTACCAACATAAAATTATGATGTTGTGAAAAAAAACCATCAGGTTTCAACGACGTTTGAGCACTGCAACATTTTCACAGAGGCCATAGTGCTAAATCCAATGAAAATATGCCAGTGATTTAATGAACACGAGGTTGGAATTTTAATCATCGCCGTAAGTAGAGTAAGAAGCGGACGTTGCGAGTGTTAGCCTTTTGTCACGACAACTGACAAGTATGTAGGAGTGTTGCAAACTCTACAATTCAGCAAATCAGAAAACAAGAAACTTGCAAGGTCTAAAACTCCATCAAAGCAAAATGGATGAAAATAGTTAAACCTGAATTCCAGCTACTCAGAAAATAAGATTTTATTTTGTAAAAAGTTTAACCTTTTAGAATGTTGGAAATTAATTAGACCTATTGTGTCCAATCAGATTAAAGGAAATTATTCATATATATGTACTTAAGCTGTCTTCTTACCCCTTCTTTGAACACCATGTGATATCCAATGTTTCTTCTTGTAGAAATAACAGGAGAATTGAGAGCATAATGTAGGAACCTTTGGGTTTCACTGTCTGATACATAAATAGCGATACTGATAGGACCTAGAGAAAAGACGAAGACCAAGCAAACAAAAATATCACTAAAATTGGCATCAGACGGAAAACGCAAGAAAATCAGGCAAAAGACCGTTTAGAAAAAACAGAAAGAAAAGTAAAGTAATGTGATACATTTACATTGTGCCTTTTCCATATGGATATGCTCAAAGGCACATTACAATAATCAGTTGACCCCCACCGGACCGAAAGCACATATAGGTGCCTCTGGCAGCTGGTTTAATGTGGTCCATGTATGCTGGTACTCATTTGCCTACCTCAGAACTGAAGGATGGAAAGATGAGTGAGCTTTAGCAGGAAAGAAGATTAACCAAATGTTCAACCCTCGACCAGGACAGAGACTGAACTTGGGACCTTAGGGTTGGAGGCTGAGATCTAACCACTGTGCCAACCCCTCCCCCCAAACAGCTGAACTTAGTTTCAGATCTAAGAGAGACTCAAGTATAGTGGCAGGGGGGGGGGGAGAAGAGAATGAAGACAGCTTGTTTACACTGAGAGAAACTTTGTAAATCACTTCATTACTGACCTTCCCAGTGTTTACAGAGGGTCTCCAGAATCTGTAGTCTGTCCATGGAAAGTTGAGCAATCAATGTAACATCATATTCATTGTTAGGCTGAAAGAAGAAGAAATCAGTACCATCTTCACTTTGATATCATAGTAATCATCTGTTCAAACAGCACAATCACCATCATTACACCATTATGATTACCAACATCATCCAATATCACCATTCCTACCATTTTCAACATCTTATCATCATCATCATCATCATCATCATCAATAACATTGTCACCATCATCATCATCATCTCCAATAACAACACCACCATCATCATCATCATCACCAACACCATCATCAACATGACCATCATCATCACCACATTGTCAAACTATGATAACTAATTATCTTTGTGTACATATCTTACAATCAAACTACAAATCAAATTAATAATAACATTAACAATAACAACAATAGTAAAGATGATACTAATAAAAACAACAATAAAATTAATAATAGCATTAAAATCTTACTGGTTTGAAATCATAGTCCAGATAAAAAATGTGGGTTCTGTGAATGAGTGTTTGTTCACGCTTGAAGTCAAAACATTCATCTTCATTGTCGTCTGCACCTGTCTGGTGTCAAAAGTTATAAAAAAATTAGTTAAAGATGACATCAACACTACTGCTGTTAACGGAAAAGAAATATAAGTGAATTGAGTTTTTAAGTAAATTCACAAACCTTGGAGGGAAATGTGGGTAGTGATCCAAAGACATGAATTGTTTGTGATTGTTGATGTCCTCCATTGTTGTCAACTTCATCATAATCTTCCTCATCACAGTGAAAAAGTTCTTGTCTGTCAATCATAAAAAAATTGATTTATATTAAACAAAAAATAAATGAGCTCCATATTTTAGTCAGTTCTTTTAGTCAACAAGTAGAACTTTTTTTGTGGTCATTGTTTAAGATCAGTTAATTAAGTTTTGAAGAACAAATAATACCAAACATTTCTACTCTCAAATAAAACGAAGTGACTTTATAGGTTTCATGAGCTAATTCAAAAGTTAGAATAAATAACACCAATCATTTCTACTCTTCAAGATAAACAAAATTAATCATTAGTGATTGAAAAGTTTAAAAATAATATAGAAGAATCACCTGAGCAAGTTGCCATCATACTCAAGTCTCCTGAGAAAGGTTAAATACAAATTTCTAAACAGTCGGCCATTCTTGTTTTTTATGCTGTGTTTCTTTGGAGAGTTCCAGTGTATGACCTAAAATCAAACCAATCCATTTTGAGACTGCGCATCAAATTTTGATTTCATAAAATTGTGACTGAGATTTCATTTATTAAATGCAGTACAATTTTAAGCATTAAAATTCAGTACCTTTAACTCTGCCGCTTCATAGTAACAAAGCTAGAAAGATAATGAAAAAATTTGAGTCATGATAATAAATAAATAACACAATGTGGAGTCAATGTTTAACTTAGAAAAGTCAAGATTGAAATTACTAGACAAGTGTCCTGTAATTTTTCATATTTAATATAATTCTTCTCTTGCACACCACCACCAACATCATCACCACCATCACCACCACCATCATCATCATCACCATCATCATTATCACCATCACCATCATCATCACCATCATCATCACCATAACCACCAGTACCATCATCATCATCACCACCATCACCACCATAACCACCGTCATCATCACCACCACCATCATCATCATCATCACCACCACCACCACCATCATCATCATCATCATCATCATCACCACCACCATCATTATCATTCACCATCATCATCACCATAATCACCGATATCATCACCACCACCATTTTCATCATCACCATCATCATCATCACAATCACTACCAACATCGTCATAATCATCAACATCATAATCATCATAATTATTTTCATCATTAACAGCATCATCATAATCATCATTAGCACAATTAAAATATAATTATGGAATACAAAGCAAAAAACTTGACTATAAGAATTGACGTAAAAATTTCTGCTAAATAAACATATCAATTAATTCCATATTAAAACTTATAAAAAAAACCTACATCACTTCTTGTGTTGTCTCCTAGCTGCAAATTCCAAGTACATTGGAGTTTATGAACAATGTATGGATGACTCTTCAACACTGCATTAAAGATGTCCTGGAATACAAAATATTTGGAATTGATAACAGAAAACTAAACCTTTTTACAATCATAGTGGCCAGTTGCTAAAGCTAAATCCTTCTTCGAGTGTAGTGGCCCATGGGGCTGGCACTTATCTCCGGTTTCTTTAGTGTTAAGCAGATGAGAGTCCATGACTCCCCCTGGACAGGACACTAATCCATTGCAGGTTAGCTCCCAGCCAAAGCTGTTACTCATTTAATACTGACCTTGAAAGGATCGAAAGCTGAGCAAGCTTTGGCAGAAAAGAAGGTCACACAAATGTTCAAGTTTCAGCAGAGCCGAGGAATCGAACCTGGGACCTTGTGGTTGGAAGGCAGAGATCTTACCAACTGCGCCAACCACGCCGCCTATAGTGGCCAGTTGGGCAAGTACTTATCTCCAGTTTCTGTAGTGTTAAGTGGATAAAAGTCTCTGACTGCCCCTGGATGGGACACTAATCCATCAAAGATTCCAAGCAGATGCTGGTTCTCATTTAAATACTGATACAAAAGTGTGAAAAATGGCAAAAAGAAAACCACAAAAATGTTCATATTTTGGCAGGACAAGGGATTGAACCCGGGACCACGTGGTTAGAAGGCAGAGTTGTTCAGAAAAAGGAAAACAATCAATGAGATGGAAAGAGAAAAGATGAAAAAAATAGAGTTTCAAGATTGGGTTGAAGGATAAAATGCAGAGAATGCAATAATGGAGAACAGCCATAATCAAAAGTTGTTATAACCACTGGTAAGATTGAAAAGACCAACTAAATAATCAATTCATTGATTTGTTATAGTCTATACCTGATCTGCTAAAGCCGTTGACAGCATGTTCATCAGTTCTTTCTCAGCTATAACTCGCCAAAGGTTTTTCCAGCCCATACTTCTTAGTTTAAACAAATCTAATAAAATTACCCCAGTGTTGAATCCTCGACCCTAAAAACACAAAATCCAAACTTTAGCCCTTTGCCCAAACAACTGTACTTTAAAAAACTCAAGGTTATAACTTTTCTGATCATTGTTTTTAAAAGTAGTTCAAGGAACTGATATTTCAAACATTAGCCTTCATAAGAGCAAACTAGTCTCTTAAAAGAAATATTGTTATACACCAGAGAGTGGAGGGAGTGGTTGCCCAATCTTCCCAGCGAGAGGCTCAATTTTCTTTAAGTGGTTGGCAGCACAGATTTTAGGCTGCATGAAAGTTGATTCTATATAATATGGAGGGAAGGAAACCAGAGATCCTGGAGAAAAACCCTTGTAGTCTGATTGAGATTGACAAATCTCAACCAACATGCAAACCCAAAGATTCTAACTCGGGTTTAAGGTGGAGGGGGAATGAGGGCAGATGTGAGTGATAACCACTAGGCCAACCAGACTTCCCTAAGAAGTAATCCCTTCATTATGGAAAATGCATGTAGAATGTTGGAAAAAACTTGCCAATGAAATCAGTTACAATCAAACTTTAGTTTATTAGTGTTATTGATAATCATTAATAATAACTTTATCTTACCAGTGCTGGCCAAGGTTTGTGGTTTTTCCAAAGTTTTCCAAGATACCAATCACTCTGATTTTCTACTAAACCAATAGCCTAGAACCACAAAGATAGCACAAAGAAATTTATGAGTGTTTCAAATTTGACATTAATAAGTGGTTTCATTGAGTTAGTGGTGCATAAGGCAAATATAATTCAAGATTTACTTGCCCAACAAAAATCTTGCCCTCCCAGCAGCCAATCAGATTGCAGGAAACTATCTAGCAATAATTTTATAATAATATTATATAATTATATTATATAATACTCTTGCCCACCTTTTGACCAGTGAGTGAGTTAAGCATTTTCCACAACTCAGCAATATCTGTTGCAAATATGATATCTGTATCCAGAACAATTACCTGTGGATAATTGTACAACAACAAATTCAATCACATGTTATGTGTTTTGTCCAAGCACTAGAAATGATGAAATGAAATGATAAAAGTGACGAAAATCAAATCACACTAATAAATTTAGATTTTCATAATGGTACTTACCTTTTCTAATGAAGTGGGAAGGGTTTCAGTTAATACTAATTTCAACAATCCATAAATACCAGAGTAATGTTTGTTGGGGATCCAGGAAACTTTTTCCTAACAAAAAAAAATTAAAGGGATTGGGTTTCTTTCACAGAGTTTTATATTAAGCAATGGCATTATGAAATGATCGTAATCTAAATAATGGCCTGCTCACAAGAAATAATGATCATTTTTATTGAGGGTTGTACTGAGGTATTGCAGTAGGTTCAAGGTAGATAATGCACAAACAAAAGAAAAAATTATAAACCAATCAGAAGCATCATGTCAGTCAAAGTTTTCATATACATGTGCATTGTAGCCAATTGCATCATCAGCAAGTAAATACCAAATTCAATGTGTTGTAAGTACTCCCATTCAACTGCAACACTGCATACAACCTACCCAAGGTAAACCAAGCATTCCTTTGATTGATAATTACAAATTCATTTTTTTTATTGCAAACTTTTTAAATCATAATTGCTAAGACTCCTCATGTCAGTTTATCATTATTAATTTTTATTTTATCACTTACCTTTAGTAAATCAGTGTTGTAGAAACTTGTTTTAACTGCAAATAAATTATAAAAATCAATAAACATATTTTCATTTAATACTGTACAGTAAATAGGTTGAAACCAGACGTTACAGTCCAATATGTTACACAGTAGTAAGACTTAATAACTAGTCAGAAATCCTCAATAGACTGGAAGTAAGTTAGTATCACAACTACATCTATTAGTATTCTTACTGTACAAACTAACAGAGAGTAATTTACCTGCCGGTACACCCCAACTGTTAAACAATGTGTTCAAAATAAGCTCTGCTACAGAATCAGATATAAAATGGAAGTGTAGGGGAGTGTGACGATGGATAAAGATGGACTTGAGCAAGGTAACAACCTGCCGACTCGCACTGTGACCAGCACAAACGATAACAATATGGATTACCTGTGAAGGAAATTTAATATCTGAGAAAAATTCAAATTAGATTATTAACAGCTTTAAAGGGTACTTATTTAGCCTTTACCTGAGACAACCCTATCCCAAGCTTTCTGGGATCAAAACTCTTTCCTTATTCCTCCAAAAAGATCAATGAACAGTTAATTTATATCAGGATCAAGGACTCATCTCTGAAAAGTGAGACACCTGACACCAAGTTAAGGGTGTTCTAGAACAATTTTCAATCACCAATGAACAGATTTGAAAAGAAGTATTTGAACTATCTATTGATAAGGTAGGGCATATATAAGCATTGTACAATTTTCAAGATTTCTGCCTTCCAAAAATGGGGTCCCATATGTTATAATATATTCTAACATTTATGTGATCTTCTTTGCCATCAAAGCTGACTCAGTTTTCATCCTTCCAAGGTTAACTCACCTCACAGCGTTGTATTGTTTCTGTGTTACATGAGTTTGTACCATTTTTCCTTTCCAATGCTTTAACTACAGCATTAATCAAACAAAACAATCCCAATGTCAACAAAGATAAACTAAGACATTCAATTATAAACTTAAGTTGTTTTGAAACCTCTTATTTGAAATAAATACATATAGAACTACAAATATCATTTAATTTGTGTTTCATTATTCTGTTGTTTAACTTATTTATGATTTTTTATATATAAATTATCTATATAGAAAGCAGAATTCTTTAAGGAGGTTTAAATGCAATATAAGCAAAGTATTCTCACACTTAAAACTTGTCAAAGAACTTAAAAAAATAAAAAGTGCATATTTCAATGATTGGACAAAACACATGGTTTTTTTTGATCAACACTCTAGGATGAAATGTTTAATCATCATGATTTTAAGTGGCGTGGGAATATGATGTTTTGAGAAACACCCCCTTGTTAGCCCTAACTCTGAGTAAACTTTTCAACCTAGAGTTCATTAAAAAAAATATTTTCACTCTCACCCTGACTCTCCTTTAGGTGTCTTATAACCACTCTCAGTTTTTGGATCTTTTTCTTTAGTGACTCAATCTGCCCTTTTAGATTCTGGTTCTC
The DNA here is from genome assembly GCA_025447995.2 of Isaurus tuberculatus. NCBI lineage: Eukaryota > Metazoa > Cnidaria > Anthozoa > Zoantharia > Zoanthidae > Isaurus > Isaurus tuberculatus. The sequence goes on from JAOEHV020048704.1 coordinate 7,686, forward strand.
TATAGCAGAAATATTTAGCCTGAGGTCAGTCCGTTTGGAATTCTGCAAACTGGAATGAACAATGTGTCCTAGAAAAAAAGAGCATAATTTAATCTGTAATCAGATATTTCTTCTTAACTAGGATGTAATGAAAAAGATTTTTCTAAGTTTCATTATTTCAAAAGTAGTTTTTGAGGAATTGAAAGAAGAGGGAGTGAAAGGCTATTTATTATTTCCTCTGCATTCTTCTCTACCGCCCAATGAAAATATACCAAGATATAATTGCATAACAGTAGAACAAAACAGAGAAAGCTTGTTATTAATCATACAATTTATTTTTGTTTTCACCGCAGCGGAGTTCATATATGGGTTTGTCAATTTACCGAAATCAATTTATAACTTTGAATGTAATTTAAAATATTTAAAAAGTAACTGAAATTAGAGTTAATGACATATATGGAGTAAAGTGTTTTAAACTTAAGCTGATGTTGTTTAAGAGCAAGTTTGGATTCAACACATGATAACAACTGAGAAAATGAAAAAAATAATTACTTTATAATATATATTTAAAGTTTTTTCGACTGCCATAAAAATGACTTCAACCAAAATACTTGTAACAACTACAAAAATAACTTATCTTTAATAGCTATCATTTACAAAGCAATTGGCAAGTACATAAAATCTATTTTTACAATGAATTAATTAAAACACTGGTCACTATCTTCACAATGCTCTGTCACAGTGATTTCAATATCTGTTACATTAGCATATTAAGAGAGACTTGTTTTGAAATCAAAACGTGAAGATAATGTACTCTTCGTTGATAAATAGACACTTGATTTCCTTTGAGTAACTGATAAATCTAAAACAAGAAAATAAAAAAATTCACAAACGAAATATTTGTTAACAAATTACGCCAGACATGTCACTTTAGTAATTAGTTTCGGTAAAAAAACGCTAAGAATGTCACCAAAATAACCTTTTGAAAGAAACACGCGAGAGATATCTACCTAACGGGACTTGATGCGTTGACAGATCCGTTATAATTAGCTTTGAGTTGACACCGGGTCACAGACAGAACAACTCCACGATGAGACCTCAGTCAAAAACAGGTCAGATCATATCTAGTACGAGAAACATCTTTTCGACCAAAGAAAACAAAGTTCTTTTAAGGGCGGAAATTGCCTTTTATCGAACTGTAATGTGTCTTAAGCCTGGAGCACCTTACTGATTCATAAACATCACGCATTTAGGCATTTTCAAAAATAAATTCAGTGGGGCTTTAAAAATACAATTAATATTCTCTGAAAATATTTTCATGACTCCACGAAACAATAAGCTGTGAATTTAAGATCTGATTAACCACATTTTGACAATACCCAATATTAATATTGATTCATATTCAATATTGCAAAAGCCGAAATTATCACTTACTTTCATGCAGTAATCCTGATTGAAGACAGAATACGAAACGAATAACTTACAATTTTTTAAGCAATCTGTGAACTTCTTTTCTAAACTCTAGATGTTAACATAATAAATTTCATTTTCGCTAATTTATTTGGCCATACCTGCTAGGTCAGTCTGTTTGGTTCTCCGAAAATCGTTTTCTGTTACAACACTGTGAGCGATCGGTGGTGTTATCCACCATAATACGACAGAAGAGCTAAGCGATACAGCCAGTAGCACCCCCACTACGCGAAGCCTAACAATCGCCATAACGCCATGCGACTTGTCCAAAACTTAATATTTATCTCAACGTGTACAACTTCTTCACCATGCTTCCTAATGCAACTTGCATTGTGAATGAATTAATTCTCTAACTCCATCTTTGATAGACTCGTGTGAAGATTCAGTTCAATCCCAGACGCAGCATCTCATACAACGGTGCAAAAAACAAATCTATCAACGCGTCTGTAAAACATGAGCAACATTCTCATTTTCGTTTTTTATGCTGTCTCCAAACTACTGTTATACCGGAACATCTGAGTAATGACCAAATAAACACAAGAATATAGTTTCTCGATTACTATTGGTAGAAAAAGATGAGTGTTTCTGTAATCTTTTGTATGTGTAAAGTTTGCCGCCTATTTATTATTCTCAAGGCGCTATTCGAATGCTCACGAGAGAAACTGGTGCCCAACTAAAGTTGAGACGCCGTGTATGCTACACTAGTGCTCTCCAAGTTGAAAACAAAAAATGTGCAAATATTATATGTCGACACACCGCCCGAGCTTAAATTATATGTCTTTTTGTGAACGTGAATCGCAGATTTAGAAAGATATCACTCTGTCTTAAATTCCTGAATGTGCATTTCCCAATAAAAAAAGAGGTTTAGCTGACAGTGATGTCACTGTGTATTTGAAAGAATGCTACTTTGCTTTTTTTGCTTTGCATGTTATACCAAGCTGTAACATATGACTGAAGTTTTCCTTTAAATTAAATATTAAGCTGAAATGTTTAGTTATGCCATAGAGTAGTCAGCAGATGTCACTCTAAGGAAGACTAAATGCCGGAGTTGATCAAATCCTTTTAAAAATACTAAAATTCTTTGACACAAAGTCTGTAAAACGAATACCCTATTTTCGAGCCACTATTTTCCTGAAATTTTTACTTCCTAATGGGAAACAAATACCTGTATTGTCAATCATTGGGAGTGCTATACACTTGAGTCACCCCCCCCCCCCCAAATAATTTTCTGATGACCAACACTTTGCATAAACTTAAAAGTGTAAAAATAAGATAGATATGCTTTGAAAGGGTTAGTTAGTGATCATACTTAGTGATTTGAAAGGAACCTTCAGGAAACCAAATGCTGATCTGAGCATGCCGTGAATTAGGGCATAAAAATTGTTGTCTGTTGAATGTGTGAAAAGGAGCTCCTTTGGGACAGAATAATCCTCCTCCCTCCCTTGTACCATCCCCACTTCACCTCACCCCACCCCACTGAACACAGACAAACAGTAATCCACTGTTGTAGAAACATTTTCCAAATTGTTTTCAACAATAATTGAATGACTTATTAAATAACTATTGAACTAAGTCACCAAGTAGGTAAAACATATGATTTAATCAACACTAGGTTCAAATGTTTTATCAATGCCACAAGCAGAGTAGAAAGCTGAACTTTTAACGGCTAGCCCTTCTTTTCTAATTCAGTTGCTCTGAAGAAGGGCTACCACTCAGAACTAGAGCTTTCTGCTCTTCTTGTGGCAATGGTTTAGCATTTCGGTCTAGAGTCAAGGCCAGCAGAGCAGGGGGAATTGGGGAATGGGGGTGGCTGCTCCCCCTAATTTTCAGACTAAGTACAATTTTTTATATACAGCGAGACAAACTTGCCATTTGTCCTCCATAAAGCCAAGGACTTATATTGGAAGTTCCATATTAAAAATTTTCAAAATACCCCCAGGATACACAGAATTGGCATTTCAGAGAGTGTAGTTTGCCAAAATTTCAAGGGGAAGTATGCCTCCAGATTTCCTTGGAGGCTCACGCTGCTGGCCCTGAGAGTTGATTTTAAAGTAACATGTCATATTCAACATTTCAGTCATTCTACAAAACTCTTTACAGCAGCTGAAACTAAACTTCACAATGAACACATTGAAGATGGTTAAATGATACTTTATTTAATTTTAACACAATTTAAAGAACATAAATGGTTAAGTTTTACTAAAATTTAAAATATTTTGAGTCAACTCAAAACCCTAAAATTACAAATGAATGTAGTTTTTATAAAAATTAATAATTAGGAAGTTTCTTTGAAATAACTACGTCATATTCCTTCAAGAAATAAGAAGAACCGCTTTTAATTACACAGGAAATACAGTATCTCAGCTGCTTGTTTATTTCTTGATAATGAATACTCCAATGTACATTACCATCCCATCATCTGAAGTAGTTTGGAGAAATACATTAAAGTCACACAATCAAATCAGTATCTCATCTGCTTGATTCCTTCTTGATGAGTAAGTTATTTCCTAAGGTTGCTACCAACAGAATTGATAGTTGAGTCAAATATACTTAGATTGCAGAACAAATAAAATATCTCAGCTGCTTGCCTCTTTCTTACTAATCAGTTCTCTGTGGAGTTTGTCAGCATCATCAGAAGTTTTCACTCGTATTAAGTATGTAGCTGGTTGGCTGTTATCTCCTTCGCTAGGCTTGGAGTATAATGGTGGATTAGGGACTGACATAAGTATTACATTGTTTTTACCAGATCGACTCACTGGAGTGTTGCTTGTCAGAAATACATTCAATAAAATCTTTCCAACTGCTGTGTCATTTCTCATCAAAATCTGGGTTTTGCCATCAATATCCTTGAGATTAATCATACCAACACCTAGTTCTGACCATTCTGATGTGCGCTTGAAATATAACTTGCATCTCACAGAATAAAATGCACCATTCTCTGGAGTTGCAAGCCTAAAGAAGAAATAATACAAATATTAAAGAAGATAAATTTACACTAATTGTGAATGAGAAATTGTTGAGAAACTCTTGTGATCAAGATTTAAACCCTGGGCTTCAAATGTCGGCAGCGGTTTGCCTGATCTAAATCTGACTATAACAGTTTTTTTTTTCAGGCATTCCATTTTGTTATTTAGAGATATAATGGAGTCAAATACGCATTGTGTCAGACTTGTGTATTATGTTTGACATGAAAAATATTTACATACTTGTCTGGTTTGCATGGTGTTTCATCTTCGTTCTCATCTTTGCTTTGACCTTCAGAATTACCTGTAAACATCAAAAAGATTAAAATCTGCTGACTGACATACCAGCTCTGTAGAAAAAAATTTCTTGTAAACCATTGACAAAATCTGCTTTCATACAAACAATCAAAGTCCTGTTGCACAAATGATTTAAATCCTATAAAGTGACCATTCATTTTGTTTGTTTTGAAGAGTACAAATGATTGATGTTATTCATTCTAACTATTGAAACAAATGAAGAAACCCAATAAAGTGACCATTCATTTTAATTGTCTTGAAGAGTAGAAATGATTGGTGTTATTCATTCTAACTTTTGAACCAGCTGATGAAACCCTATAAAGTGACCACTCATTTTGTTTATCTTGAAGAGTAGAAATGATTGGTGTTATTCATTCTGCAATGTTTAACCTTATTCAGAAAACCAAGGTTGTACTGTGCTTTAGCTCTGTACATTCAAATCGGTTGACTCTGAGATTGAGCTTTATCACCAAATTTCTAGCCCCCAGAACACCAACAACCCTCCCCCCTCAAGAGGCCAAGTTTCATCAAGTGCTCTATATGTATCTGTCTTCTCAACCCACCCCTCTCAGAAGGGAATGTTTTTCAAATGCCATGTGTCCAATCTTCTTCCCTGTTAGCAGAGTCTCTCTCGTGAGTGATGGTCCTGCAATAAAAATTGAGAAACTCTGCCGATCTAAGCAGTTTTCTTAGTTGGGCATGCACGTCAGTAACCTAGCAACTCTGATGCATTGCTCTGACGTCTCGCAGCTTTTCATCTAGCAGTTTTAGAAATTTGCTCATGCATACTGCTCATTTTTGGTTAAAACCTGTTTCAAAACCTGTTTGCTTCGTCCATGGTTGTGGACGGTGGTGTATCAAAGAAAACAGCTTAGATCAGCAGAATCTCTCAATTCTCATTGCAGGACCGACACGAGAGAGACTCTGCTAGCAGGGAACTAATCTTCAAACCTCCTTTCCCAGGTGCATAGTCATAATAGATGGATTGAAAATACACACAGTGGTTACCTGTAGCACTTGATGTAGTGACTCCATTCCCATGATCCTGTGAACTACTAGCCGCCGAACTGGTAACCTGGACATCTGACTGAGCAACTAGATCGGATGAACTGCTACTCGATAGGTTAACTGCGACAGTTGAACTAGACTCCACTCTATCAAGCAAGTTACTTGATGACACACTTGACTGGCTACTGGTTGACTGATTACTAGTCGAATCAGATTGAATAACAGTGCTACTTCCAGCCGAACAGCATTTGCTGTCAATGTCTTTCATGTGTTTTTCATAGTCTCTGAATACTGGTGTCAGATCAATATAAGGATTTGACGTAATATGGCTTTGAATCCAGTTAATAAAACTTTGATTTAATGACTTGATCTGCTCCAGATACGATGGGCTAGTATCACTGTTGCCATTTGTAGAACGTGTTTGAGTTGAACTCGGTGCAGTTATAGGTTTTATGAGAGGGTTAGGAGCTGGTTTTGACAAAGTTTCAGATATTGTAACAGATGCTGAAGAGCAAGGAGTGGTACTGGTGCTCGTCATGGATAGCAAAGTGTTGGATTTGGGAAGAGTACTTGTGCTAAACGATGCAAAACCCTTGAAGCCCTTGAAAACTCCACCAGCCTGGAATTCAAAATTTAAATCATAAAAAAATCTAAGTAAAAATGTTCAAGAGCTAAACAATTTGAAAAAAAAAAACAATAATATTAAGCAAAACACGAACAAAAATGGTACCTCATTATTTCCAGAAGCTGTTCTCCTCTTTGCCCTGATAATCCTATTGCATGAAAGATACCAAAAACTTTCAACAAATAAGAAGTACTAATTGTTACTAATCTTTATCCGTATAATTCCTACCAGTGGTCAATCTTCGCAGTTGTCGACTCATCCGAGACAACCCAAAGTTTGTGTGAGCAATTAAGAAAGATTATTCAGGCCTTGAATTCTCTAATTTTAAGGGCACGGATATTTTGTACTCAAAATTTTTGCCAAAAATAGGGAACCAAGGCAATTGTCAAAGGGCACCAAATAGTTAATACCCTAATTTAAAATACCCTATGTTTCAACACCTATTTCTTAAAGGCATAGTGGCACCGAACATAAAATGGGCAGACCATTTGTGGCCATAAATTGAGTACATTTCTGGGAGCATTACAGCAATGGCCAGGGGCATCCACAGTATATATCACATGGCCCTCATAGATTTTCAAGCCCTGTTGATTATTTATCTGTTTTGAGGAGTATGAACTAAGGGTAACTTTAAATTCCTGAATGAGGCTTATTTACCAGCCTGGGAAGTTTGAACAATTATGAAGATGGGCTCCTGTCTTACATCTTACTTTTACTCCAGAGGACAATTTTGTCAGACCCTAACCCCAACTTTAATATGTTGATTGGACTATTCTTGTAATTGCAGATCTCCAACCTGCACAATTTTGTGCAAGCTCTCAGACAACACCCTTAGCATCGTCACTGACAAACTGCTCCTAGGTTTTGCATAGGTAAAAAATGACTTACTTCCGTTTACTCAAATCTTCTGTGCTGGCAACATGGAAAGACCCAGTCTGTGAAATTAAAGATTTAAAAATTGTATCTGGATGCAAGTGATATTTCACTCTACTGTGAAGTGTTAAGTATTGAAAATCACTAAGGTCACCGAATTTGTATATAGGAATTACAATTAATATATTATATGGTTGTTGTAGTTTTTTCTCCTGGATTCTGTATCAGTTAAATCAAAGGAGATAATATAAGTTTTTTAAATAGTTATCAAAAATGTCAGCTCTACCCTGTAACAGTCTGTGTAATGAACTCTTTTGTAAGAAAACTTGTCACTTGAATTAATGAGATTTTCACACGTGTTAATTGCAAAATCCATTACTAACGGTCTTTGCTTCTTGCGGAAAAAATATCCGGTCCAAATATGAAATCTAAATCAAGTACAGTTACAGACATTCAAAGCTATTGATCTGAATTAATCAGAGATAACATATCTCAAAGCACAAGTATGATTTGTCATTCGTGACCCGACATTTACACAAAATCATGCAACGACAATGTGCTTCTGCCAAAATTTCCTTGTAAGACATTTACAACAATACCTCTTGCACTTCTTCTTCTTCTTCTTCGTCCCAGTTATCTTTTGTGAGTTCTGTTACTGCTCTTCGTTTACCTGACATTTTAATAAAAGCTTAAATCTTTGGAACACCAACAATTTAAAACT
>JAOEHV020048794.1:0-17186 GCA_025447995.2 Isaurus tuberculatus
CCCGCTCGTGCAACCAATCAGAACACAGAATTCGCTTCATCTTGCCCGCTCAGCGAGCCTGCCATATAATAAAAAGAATTATTATTATCATTTTGAAAATACCTGTTGTCCCTTGTCCCGTTCCAATGCAAAACAGTTCCACCTTATTTTTGTGCGAGACAACTGGGTTTTTCAAAGTTCTTAACGCTTGCTCCATGCTCACTCTTTGAATTTCAGGCTTGAGGCAGTCCTCCATTATTGTAGCGAGTTTTAACTGCAATTCCTCACCAAACTCGTTTGGGATTTTCTTAAGAGAAAACGTTAATTCTTAAGTAGAACTACTTTTGTAAGGCCCGTTTCAGAAGTGTCGAGGTCTATCTTAAATGTTATGTAGTAGAACAGTGCGTTTGATGTACACAATCATCTATGGTTCACTTACCGGTATATCTGGATTTACTCCTGCCGTCCTCAGATCATAAACCTCTTTATGGATGGCGACATTTGAAAAGGTGATCTCTCCACTAATTACTTCAATAAGACACAAGCCTAAAGTTTGAAATGTTAGGAGGGACCAAAAGCTTTAGTTCTTTATGAGGAACAATTCAATAAATCATTAAATTATAAAGAAGTACCTCGAGTTTTAACGAGTGTGCTTCGTTTTTTTCTTTCCCAACAATAATGATAAACTTGAGTTGAGATCAAATTAGACCAATATTTGCCATAACACCAAGCTCCGTACAATGATAAACCACGTAGAAAGTGACGATGACACGAGAAAAATGTTGCAAGAAAACAAGGTGTAGCCGTAATACTCTTAATATCAATCCGCTCTTTTTATATTTTCAACGCGAATCAAGCGCCTTGAACTTAGTCTGAAATTAGATTTCAAAGCAATTTCAAAGTATAAAACTTCAAGAGTCTTCGGAAGCAATTGAATTTTATACTGAGAATCTTTAAAACTTCAATTATTTTGAAAGAAGATCCGATTTGAACTTGGCTTAAACATCTTTTGTTTCAACTGAAAAACATTCTAAAAAATTGTTGTGGTATAGCTATCACTCTATACCATCACTCTATTTGTGGGTGTTCTTCATTTTCCCCACACTCGGAAATTTTTTCTTTAGTTAATGCTAACATTAGACAATTTGAGTAACTGACCAAAACTGTAGACGTCGGCTTTGGCGGAATAGTGTCCTCCTCGCTTCATAACCTCAGGTGCCATGTATCGATATGAACCAATCATTGTCTTTGTTTGCTCAGTTCCTTCAGTTGCACGCGCCAGACCGAAATCACCCAACTTCATCATCTCTTGATCTTCGGAAAGCTGTCGAAAAATATTGATAATACTATACGTTTCGTTAAAGTCAGAGAAACTGCTTAAAGTTTTTAAATATTTCTTGAGACGTCCTGTAGTCACTTCTCGATTCCTAGCTCTTATCAAAAACAAATCAATAGCGAATACTTACAAAAATGTTTTCTGGTTTAACATCTCTGTGGATCAACTTCAAGGAATGTAGATGAGCAATTGCTGACCCAATATCTTCCACAAATCTGACAGTGAAGCTTTTGTTCTGTCCTTGGCCGGGAGTCTTAGAAAGATGTTTTTTCAAATTGTCACCACCCATAAACTCCATAACTATTGCCAGCTGGTTTTCCAGGAAGATACAGTCAATGATTTCTACGATTCTTTCATGCTTCGCTTCTCTGAAAGGTCATGAGAAATTCAAGCTTAAATAATAGTCATTATTTGAGCGAGTATCAAAAAACGCTTTTGTGGGTTTTGCAACTTGAACTAATCCAAAGACTGTCAAATACTTTCTAATGAAAATGATAAACTCAACGATAATGGTGACGATAATGATAACGGCTGGTGACAATGATGATGATGATGATAACCTGAGCGACGGCAAAGTTCTTAGTGTAGAGGCCAACATTGCCGAAAACCGGAGTACCCGGAGTTAGATTGGGTTGCAGCTGGAGGTACGAGTTCTAACCACTCGAAAATCCTGATTCTCAAACTCCTATTAAACTTGCCTTAACGTTTCAACTTCTCTCTCGAAGGCCTGAACTTTCCTGGGATTATCAAGATTCTTTAAGATCTTTACTGCCACAGGCTGCCCCTTCCGTTTAGCCTTGTAAACCTGACCAAATGACCCTTCACCAAGAGATTCATAAGAACTGTCGTCATCAAGTTTCTCTGTAACCAAATGACTGATTCGGACCATCATCTCAAGTTTCTCGAGATCTTTCTCCTACAAAAAAAAGCAGGGGAAGCGCTGTCGCAAAAAGCTTCTTAATTCAACGAGTTATAAGATTTGTCACTAAATGATCCCATTGTCGCATTTCTTTTTCATGCTGGAGTGTGGCTGCATTATATTATACAGAATGATCAGAATGGAACCATTTCAAAAGATAATGCAAACTGTTAAGTTAGAAATAACTTTGCTTTAATAGTTGAAGTTTAAAAACGCTTTTTTACGACTTTTACATTTCCCGGTATTAAAACATAAACAATCCCCACAACCTACAGTCTGTCCGAAAAAGGAAAGTTTCTTGGTTTCTGTTAAAAAAGAGTTTTGCTAGATACTTCTTTTACTTATGTTAAAACATACCACCCCAACAAGTACTTCAAAATATGCGACTGCTAAAAGGCTACAAATTAATTAAAAAAGAAAAAAAATTCTATGCATCCAATAACTTAATTTAAATTTGATGTTTACATAACGACTTTCATTTAAAACTGTACTCATAATCTGAATCAAACGCATATTCCTTTTAAACTAATAACAATTTTTTCATATTAAGACTACACGAGCATCCAATGTTGGTAAAAAACAACAACCGAACACTGATAGAATGCTATTACAAGTCGATAGAGGTTAGTGTAAAATCGCGCTATGCATGCATGCATCAAAGTGTATATAGCCACTCTTCTTTTTCACCGTAACAAAATTTTCCTTTATTTAATCAAAAAATATTGAACTCTGTGTCCTTTATGTGGTTAATATATATATTTTTAATATGTCTTGGCCAGCGACAGTATGGATGGCGAACATTTATTTATATATAAGTTAGTAGAAGTTACCTCGATAGCGCTTCCTGTCTTAAAACGTGCTTGCAATTCACGGTTTGCCTTCAATACAGCAGCTGCTAACCTCAGCAGGGATTGTTCACTATTCCAAGCTTTTACGCGGTTTCTTTCATATACCTTCCTCTTGTTCAGCACTTCCTCTCCGTTGATGTTGATCAGATGAACAGTAAATTTACGGTCTCCTTCAGTGGCAGTTTCAGCATAGCAGATGGCCTCATCTGATCCACCTGTATAAAGGCAAAGAAATCTCTTATTTCGTACTTTATAGCTAAGATTGTAAGGACAAGTTATACATAACACGATATCGCTGTGAGCAAAGAAAGATAAACCAGGCTAGGATAATGGTGGGCAGTCATGAAACAGAAGAGCACGCGAGAATCCCAATAAATAGAAACTAGACAACAGATTATTGTGATTGTTTTCGCGTCATGGAAATATTCAGGCTTCAATTGGAACCTGTAAACTATGCAAACCTGTGCGGCGCTCCTCCAATCCAGATTGATAAGCAAAGCTGTTAGAAATACTTCAAATTTAGTGGATCTTTCAATACGACTACAATCGACTTTCTCCAAACTAACAAGTATGGTTTTGTAGCTCTGTTGATAATTTTATTACAGCAGTATCGGTAGTTTAAAACAAGCCTTGAGTTTTTTAAGCTTTCTTTAACAATCACTTAAACCAGCCTGCATAGCCGAGAAGATCGTTCATGTTATTCTAAGAGAAAAAATTATCCTCAGGGTTTTCAACGTGTTTTAAAGTAAGAACGATGACAAGAAAAAAATAATTTCGAGCTTACTGTGTTATTTTTGAATGAAACAAATGATAGTTTAACATCTTAGTCTGATGATCTTTAAGTAAACTTTTATAATTATAAAGAGCCAAACTTCGATGGTTTTTGTCAACTCGTTTACTATCAATAACAAAAGTTACAAACCTTTTAGTCTGATCAAAGCGAAAGTTTCCCTATCAACAAGATTTCGTTCTTCTGGTGTGAGATCTCCAACGATGAGGATTTCCAGGGAGCTGCCGCTCTGCATGAACGACTTGGCAAGAAGAATGGCTTTAGCGTACTTGCTTATGTTTAATTTGCAGTTCAAAAGGATTTTGTTCTTTTCTGCTTCATTTAAATTTGGGTTCTTAACTATTTCTTTCCATTTATTAATTTCATTTTCATAACCATGTTTGAAGAAAAGGGCGGTGACCTTTGTTCCTGATTTGATGACCTTTATACAACAAATAAAAATTTATTACTAAATTAATTAAAAATTTTATTACTAGAAAGACCAACTGGTGCATTCGGCTATCGCAACATATGTTTACAATTGTTTACATTACCTTTCCTAAATTATCTCTTCGTTTTTTCATTGCGATTAAGGATCTTGAAACTCTCTCTTCTGAGAAAACACCTAAACAAGACAAAGATAAAATAGACTGTATTAAACTAATATAAAGTTTTAAAATAAAAACTACTTTGTAACTTAAATCATTTTACCGAAAGGATCGTTTCTAAAGATGTCTTCAATGGTGGGTCTGGATATTTGTTCGAAGTATTCATCAGGTGACAAAGCGTTGGTAATCATAATTGTGTGGAATGCAATCTCACTGGCCTCCTTCTCAAGTTCAAGTTGTTGTAGAAGGTATTCCTCTCGTTGAGTTCTCAAATAGGATCGCTCGTAAACCTGATGCAAGATAAACGTAAAGAGATAACATCTAATGAGCGAAACACATAAATACTTTTTAAAAACAAATACTTTATTTAACGTCTTTACACGCAGGGAGTGGTTGTCCAGTCTTCCTAGCCAGAGATTAATGCTTAAGGTCGACGGCACAGATTTTGGTGTGAATGTCGATTTATTAGAGAGGAAAACCGAAGATCCGAGAGAAAAATCCCCGGAGTCAGAATGAGATCGATAAATCTCAGCCCACGTGCGAACCCCAGGACTCGAACTCGGGAGGCGTGAGTGATAACCACTAGGGAAACCTGAATCCCCTAATTAACTATTGTTACACATGATAGTAACTTGGATAATGCTAAACTTGTATACAGTGAAACTAGTGAACCGTTGAATTACTGTTCGCCTAAGGTTTTCGCCTTAAAGAAAAGTAGAATTTCATTATCGTGCAGAATATCCCCTGCCATGCAGGAAGTCATTCACGGCAATATTTAGAGCAAGAATTTTTTTTTTTGGAAAATAAAAGTTAGAGTGAGAGAGTTGTTTGTATATTATACAGTACACTGTTCTTTCTTCACGGTATTAGCCTCCTGGAGACACTACATCTACCAACATATATTCATCCTTCAGACATACGAAGGTATGAGATTTTATATAACCCAACCAATGCTTCAAATCTATCAGTACCTGACCGGACTTGATGTTCTGTTGAATGGAGCCCGTACTCAAGAACTGCACAAACTCCCACACTTCAAGCTTTGCTTTCAAAATATGAAGGCTTCCGCTAATCTCAAGGCTAGAGTGTTCCGATGTTTGAAAAATGTAATGGTTAACCTGTCAAAAAGGACATGAGAAACAATTTCATGCACAGAAGAACTTCATAGAGCATGGTGCATAATAAATGAAACCTTCTTAATACTTAGTTATCCATAGTTTCTAAAGTTTCTCTTAATCAAATGGGTACAGCCTACAAATTAAAACTATAACCAATAGCTTAAGCCCTGGTCAAACGGAGTCGCAAGTAGACGCAAATTTACAACTTGCGCCTACTTGCGACTTCGTTTGGCCAGGCCTTGGGTGTACTTGCGTTGACTTCCGATGACTTGCGCTCACTTTGGTCGAGATTAAATTTTCCCGCAAGTCGACGCGAGTTTTTCACCGTTTGGCCACCCAACGCAAGTCTCTACGCAAGTTCAACTTGTGGCTACTTGCGACTTCTTGCGAGTCCGTTTTACCAGGGCTTTATGGTTATTTGTAACTGATAATGAAGGTTGTCTTTCGAAGCATATGCATGCCGTTTATTAAAAAAATGCGTATTTGTATTTTAGCAATGACATGAACGATCTTGGCGGTTGTGAAAATGCTTGATTTTTTTTAAAAAAACATGTTTTTTTTTACTTTATTTTATAGGCTCCTTTTAACTACCTCTCTTTAGATTTGTTATGATTCTTTTTTGTAGTGTTTTATTCTAATACAAAACCTTCATTTCGAACTTATTACCTTGGCATTGACAACAAACTTGGTAATGAAGTCTGCGTACAGCGGGTGCGTTGCGTCACATCCAAGGAACAGAACTGGTTTTTCATTAAAAATCCTTCGCATGAACTCCACCTCGCTATTCTCCAGCTCCTTGCAAAAACTCTCCATATACTGTTTGCTATTTGGCTGAATAAGTTAAGTCTACCGTCAGTATTCCTTAGAAACTGATTATAACAATTATTATAAACTTTACATTACTGTATTCTGTGAAACTGAAAATTCGAGGTCCTGACTGCCGTGTGGAAACTAAGAAATTAAAACACCTTGATGATTTACAGCCAGCAGCTCCACTCATCGATCTGAGCCAATGATATCGTCAGGAGGATACCGTACAAGCCAGTTTCTGCCCCCTATCCTCGACTGATTGCACTAATACGGCGGGGTCCCTCCATAAGGAGGTGTCACTTGTTGGTTCATTGGTGACTACTGCTCTGGCAATCTGCTCAGTCGTTGCTCGCAATGTCCCACCTTAGTTAATTTTACTTGGTAAAAATCTTATTTTAGCTATACCCACACAATAGGCAATGTTCCAAAACAAGCATATCGAAAAAAATTATCTTCATGATTTTACGCGGAATATGAAATAGAAGCTCGTCGCCGTTTCAGAGGCGTTCATACGCTATTAGCATGGTCTTCAAATTAGGCAAATTTGAAGAAAAAAAGGGTGAATTTGAAGAGCTCTAGCCAAGGAGACAGTTGTCATGTTTTTATTTCAATTTATTTTGCCGTCATAAAGAAACACCATGAAAACTTACTTACCTGCACCTGGCAGCTATAACTGGCGTCTCCATAACATTTCACCAGCAGGTTTCTTCTTAGCTTGGGCCAGGATTTCGATACTTGAGCTATCTAAAATAAAATTTATTCAAAATAAAACGGAGCGTGAATGTAAATGCATTATAGCCAAAAACTAATGTTTCGTTTCTTGACTTATATATGCAGGGCTGCAAATTATATTTTTTTGTTTTGAAAAGACATAGGTGATACTAAAACACCATCTTGGTCGGACAAAACAAAATATTGGTCCAACAACATCACAAATGATGGAACTTTATATGCTTGTTCTGTGACTTTGAGATCTTAACACAATCGCAAATCAGGGTAGATTTTGATAACGATAAAATTGTCGAGAATTGATATTCGAACCCAATTTGGATAATATCCGATGACCGACCGCTAATTTCAGCCCTGTATACTGGTCAACCACACCGTCCGTTTATCCTGGTTATTGTCTGACACTGAAGAATTTATTAATGTAGGAAATATTAAACCACTGATGCGAAAATATACTCTCATTTTTACTTCATGAAGACGAGATATTGAAGTGGTTCCTAAACTAGATAATGCAAAGCGCCATGGATTCTTGTTTTAATTGTTGGCTTTAAAGACACGAACCAAAGCACATCTGACGCTTTCGTATTTGCTCTCACCCTCTCACCTTTACGGTAACAACTGTATGACTGTCATAAAAATATTTATTTACATTGTCAGTATCATTGTCATAATCACCGTCAGTAAAATATCACTTTCATTGATAAAGTGATGAATGTTTTTTCACTAGAAATAAAGTTTACAAACTTACAAAACCTTCCTAAATCCATTCTGGTTTTGACGCCAGGGAAAGTGACAAAGTTTATTTAGTTAAACGTTTTAAAATTTGACAAAAATATTTCTGTGACAACTAATTTTAGGTGCATTCCAAAATAGTTAACCAGGCTATTCAGAGTATATAAACTAGCGGCACTATAAGTATAACTCTCGAATCGATTTTCACGCCAAAATCTGTGCTAGCTCGAGAGACTGGAAACCATTCCCAGTACGTAAAAACGTTTTAAGAGAGGGGCCTATGACATGTGTCCTATTACCAGTACTCCCACTCTGTAACACTTTGTACCAAATATTGTAAATTGTAAAAAAAAAACTGTTTTTGGTGCATTTTTACCTGATCAAGTCTCAGGGTTTCTCCACTGTTTCCAGTTCTCCATAGAAACCTCTCCAACAGCTCATCCATATTGACAGTGATGATGAAGGGAAAGTTGCCCACATTTCTGAGGGCATTATGCACTCGTGATGGTGATTGGCCCAATTTACTCACAAATGTTTGTTCCAGATCAACAAGGCTTTGAATTCCTAGCTGTAAGTTCAAATCACTTATATCATACAGCTCTTAACTTCCAAAAAATAACATGAAAAAGATGCACGACTCATGATCAATAGTGTTGTGATAACACTGGGTTAAAGGAATTTAAATGAATGCATGAAGTCAATTATAAGGTACAGAACTCTAGTAAGAATGCAAGACACTTTGTTCCAGTCCTCAACCAGATAACTGTTTTAAAATAACATTTTAATTAACAGAATTTAAAGATATATAACAACTATAATCATCACAGTGGAGAAACATTTGTTTATTTTGTATGGTAAATGGTTAGCAGAGTCTGCCCAATGTATCAGGAAATATTTGCCTTTCCTTGAGATCAAATTAACACATATATAGTATTCAAATTATGCAATTTTATCCAACAAGTGAATGCTTTGATTAAGAAACTCTAGCTCTTCTGTAACAACCAAAAATTTTGATATATTAATCAATAAACAAACTAAAACACTTCCATCTCATGGAGGAAATTGAAATATAGTTATGAGAAAATGTAGGTCCTGATTGTCTCTATGGGGGAGGGGGAGAGGAGAGGTTTAGAAAAGGAAGAAACTAAAGTGTGTGACCCCACTGATGTATATCATTTAAAAATAATAATGATTATTAAACTAATATGATTGAATTGCCATCTATTTCTAAAAAAGTACATATAGCACTTAAAACAAACAAAAAATTGTTTAACTGTGAAAGCAACCGACTTAAGCTTTTACTTTGAAGGGGCATCTTGTAGAAAATCAGAGCACTTTTTTAACATTCTTTTGTGATCTCATTGCTTTGCTTTTATACTGAGTAAAACTACTGTAATCTTTTTTATTAATCTCTTCTACTCTTTTAAGCTTCCCTTTTAAACTAACCCCCTGCCCCTTTTGAATCTGAAAACAAAACCTCCCAACTCTTTTAAGCACCTTTGCAATTTTTTTAACTTTTAATAATTTTAAGCCTGGAAACATAGAAGTATTGTCAAAAGTAATGTGTTTTTATGCAAGAAAAAACTGTTTTATGAAGAAATGATTATGTAGGAGTGTTATGTCTGATTATTATTTTAATTTTCTTCACCTTGTTTAATATTCTTAACTTCTCATTAGGCATTTAAAAATTAAAACCGTAAAAGGTCATGGGTTAATAAATTAAGAAAAAGCTTGCTCTTGTTATTCTCCCAGCTTTTCTACTAAAGCTTCCCTTCAATGGAGCGTGAAAAAAGTTATCCCCTCTCCCAAGTGAAAACTCAAGGGGGCAAATTTGCTCAAACCCATCCCCCAAACCCCCTCCTTTTGCTGGATCTGTGAACTTTCATCATCTAATGATTGTCCAGATAAGGGATATTATAATAATTGGGAAAAATAACATCAAAAGTGAATATAGATGTGTTTAAGAATTTTGAAAAACTACGAAAAGTTTGCTAATCTTACCTTTTAATTCATACCTCATTGAATTCTGTGTCTGACAGGTTTACACATTAGGATTAATTTATTTTATAAACTATTTGCATTATAGCTGTAACGCGTTACAACCTAATTTCCAAAGAGTGCTATTAACAAACGGCCAATTATGAGTGATGTTCCATACCTCAGAACCGTTATCAACAATGTCCCACCAATCGTCAACACTACAGATGGATTTAGAACGTTCTCTGGCACTCAAAACAGACACTTGCTCGCCAACAAAAAGAACAAGTTGCCCATTCTGGATTCTAGAGCGTAGATTCTCTAATTCTCGTGACAGCGCCTGGCGCGATTCCGACTCTTCATTTGACGCCATGGGTTACCTTATATTGCTATTTTCAATCTGATACCGGGTAGAAAATGCAGATCATAGTTTTGAACGTACAGTACGCGGAACAACTTCCGGCAAGAGCGAAAACGAAAGCATGTTGAAGGGATTGGGTACGAAGATAATTTTCTCGGAGACGGAGGGCGGGGGAAGTCCCACATTGTTACTATTATCGTTAATGTTTGTGATAATAACAATGCAAGTTATTTTGAGTAATGCTACATATTTCGAAGCTACAACTTCATAAGTTAACTCTTCATCTGTTCAACTGAAGAAAACATTGGTAGAAAAGCTGTACGTCGATGAACGAAAGCTTGATCATGTCATGCTCAAAAGGTAAATAACTAAATGAAGAGTTTTCAATTTCTCGGCACAGGGCTAGTTTTAACGAAGTAGTGTCGTTTATCATAAACCTAAAAAAAGCCTCTTAGAAATTTCTTTATGTTTTCAAGGACTTCGCTTAAGTTTTCATTAACAACATACTTCAGTCTTTTGGATTCCTGACGATCGACACCCGAACTGGCCTGATGTGTATATATATATGCGTTATTGAACAAGCGGGAGGTCAAGATGGCTGGATTAATTGACCAAGTTCTTTTTTTGCGTTATTATGGACTGAGACGAAGTCGAGAGATTAATCCCGCAATGATCGTTATATTTTTTATTTAAACCATTATTATATTCTTAAGCTTTGTTGGCCAGCTAGTCTCTGGCTTGGAAAAAAAATGATTCCGGCAAATCAGAGCCAGAGGCAGAAGTATTGCTTGTGCATTCTTTCGCATGCTTGCATGCAAAATGTTGGTCCTGTAAGGTTTTACTTGGTCCAAGCAAAGATGCTAGTGTCGACAGCCCTCGGCTTTAATCTTTTCGGGTATCTCTCAAAATGCCCACTACCCACTCGAATATACTCATTTCAGGTTTACTCGCGAATCGAATACGACACAACCAAATATTCAATAATCTGGGGTTTCTCAGTGGAAGACGATAAAACAAGCACCATTGTTGATTTTCTAATGATTTGTACAATAGGGAAAGCAAAGCTAGTTACACTTTTCAAACTAGAAAGCAAGGAGTGAAGTAAATAGCACAGTATATGCATTAAAATTACCAAAACAACTTTTGCTATTATAATAGAAGTTTGTTTTGCCCTCCAAAGTAATCCAACCAATCACATAAAGGCATGACATAATGTCACATTTATCTGGATACAAATTGTGGCCCGATTTTGGCTGCAAGTGGGACTTGTTGAGACTAGTTGAGTGGTCATACTAAATACAATTTGACCTAACGATTGGCTTCTTTGAAATGGGTGTTACAAAAACGAAAACCTTACTTTTATTTTACCACAGAACATTTAAATCTCCAGTAAAAAAACTGCATGCTAAGAACTGCGTGGTTGATCTGTTTTATTATGTGCTATTCCATTTTTAATAAGGGTCTTCGTATTTGAATTCTTCGTTTTCCTAACACCCTCTTACTGGCTATCGACACCACACCACTTAACATTTGTTCTGGAGGTTTATATATAAAGCCTTACATGGGAGAGCCATTGGATATTAAGGGTATAACTATTTGTGGCGTACAACAAGAAGCCATAGCTTATCTTAAATAATTAACAAATTGTATCAAGAAAAAGGAGGATCAAAACGAAAACTATGCAGCGTCACACCCGCAAGTCAGTGGATAAGTGACATTAATGGATAATGATGAATGAATGATGAAAAAAATAAACATCAGATAGGTGTTTACTTACCATATATTTGAATGATATTTCAAATGTGGAAAAATCATTCTCTAAAACAGTTAGAGAGAGCAATTTTTTCAAAGAGGATAATTTAACAAATGGACTTATATTTCTGCACTAATAAAAGTGAACCTGCTGTTAGAACCATGGACAGCAGTTTTAGCCTTTCAGGTCCTCATCAGCATGGCATAGTTAAACAATCAGGAGCCGGTTGTACAACAGTTGAATAAAGTTATCCACTGGACAAGAGTGTATCCATTGTTGTGTATAGACTTAAATAATAAATACAAGTCAGGTGGTTCATATGTATTAGTATCAAACTTGAACAGAAGCCACTGATAAAGTTATGTAAATTTACAATAGATTTAAGGGATAATGCCCCCTACAAATATGGCCTTAGTGCCCATATTAGTGGCTTCAAGTTTGTTATTAGTATGTACATGTACTTTAACCTGACTTGTATTTATTTCTACTAAATAAATGAAAACCATTTGTTAGATGATTTTTATAAAGCTTTTAGGAAATAGAGTAATACATGCTACAAAATACTGTTTTTAGAATCTCAACATCTTACTACTGGTTTATTTTTTTGTAAAGTTTTGTTTTGTAATTAACACAATTTGAAGCACTAAACCTAATTAAAGGCAGCGTGGAGCTGGAGGTGAGGGGCAAGGGGGGTAATTACTTCCCCCCTCCCATTTTCTTGATTATATAATTGTAATATTAACATTCCTTCTTTTATACAAAACACTTCAATGCATTATTTATATTGAGTGCAAATTGAAGTACCAAAAATTCAATAATTTCTCTCTTTGTTACAGAAAATTTTGCTTTTAGGTTATAAATGCCTCCGTTCCTCCCACTTTCAAAATTACTCTGCATCCATGTAATTTTTTTCCTTTTTTGTCATCAGAATTGCATGACCATTTGATGAGTGAAGTTTTACCAACCTTTTCAAGGATATATATGAGTGATTACCCATTTTCAGACACAGTAAAGGATGGATTGATGAGAGTTCTGAAAGAAAGATACAAAGAGAATGAGGAAAACTTCAAAACTAAGTTTTTACATCCTACAATAACACTTGTGGAAACACTGAAAGAAAAGGTACCTACTGTTTATAAAATTAATCTGTAGTTTTCAGATCAGTTGGTTAATAATATCAGGGGCGTCCCCAAGATTTTCGGAGGGGGGGGGTTTCACCTTATTGAAATTTAGGTTTACCAAAATGAGGATTTAAAAAGCTTTTTGTTGCCAAGTTTCCAAAAACTGGCAATAATTGTGAAAATGAGGTTGCGTATTGCAAAATCGACAGAACCTCGTACGTAATAAAATAAAACAAAAAAAAATGGTGGAAAAGGGGAGGGGTTCTGGAACCCCTGGAACCACCCCCTGGGTACGCCCCTGAATATAAATATTTTGATACGGTATGTTTAAAAGTTAGTTCAAGGTAGGCCTTTTTACTGACCTTGTATGAATGGAAAGTTCTCTCAGCTTTAGCAGAAAAGAAGATCACAAAAATGTTCAAATCTTGGCAGAGTTTGGAGTTGTATCCAGGACTGTGTAGTTAGAAGGAAAATATCTTATCAACCGAACCAATGATGTCCTCATTAATTCTCCTAGAGCACATGGTAACTTGCATGTAGAGTTCTTCAATAAATCTTAAAACCACTTCTTGTGAATTTGAGCCATAATTCTATTATTGAGAAATTTGTTTAAAAAAATGAACTTAAATGCTAAGTAGTTATCACATTTTTAATAAATTTTATAAACATATGCTGATATTTTGCTGTTGCAGAACTTTCCTCTCTGTGAAAAAATCCCAGATGAAGAAAATCAAGATCAGCAAGTGATTGTCCTGCATTTGGTTCCACCAATACAAGATAAGGAATTAGAAAATGGTGAATTTTTCTATCAGGTATATGACTGTCTAAATACCTGTATACATTCTGAGAAGTAGTACTAGACACCCTCAGTGCTCTGCTGCCTGCATCTTTTCTTTAGGATCCAGCTTTAGTGACACCTTTAGGAGGAAGCCTGCAAACCAGTTTTTGCATCTCTTACTCATCTGCAACAGGGTGCAATGCTAGCAAGGCCACGCCCTTACATAGGTGTTAGTGCTGATGCTGGTGCTAGCTGCATGACAATATCCTACTCTAGCAATGTTTGACCCTCCCTCTTAAATCAAATCCAGTGTGATGTCAATCAAGAGCACCCATGATTTGTCAGTGGAGGTCAGATGTGCCCCGGGCGGCCGAAGATGTCTTTGTGGGAACTGACTGAACGTGACTGGAAGCAGTGGAAGCTGTTGTCGTTGAACCCGCAGGATAGAAAGGCATGGAGTTTGGGTGTTCGATTAGCCATGAAGAGTGCAGCAAGCAAGAGTTCTTGATGGCAGTTTACTCAAGTGGACAATGCTGACACTGCACTTTAATATAAAATAACCGATGATGATGTGATGTGCTCTCTATTAGAAGCTCTTGGAGTTATAATTAGAACTAATTGAGTTATTCATGGTATTAAAGAATAGGTACAATTATACTATATACTTCTAGGTTCTTTAACGTATACGTCCATGATGTAGAAACGTGATCAGGAACCACAGGACTGTTGGAAGAATATGAATTTGGAGATGCAAGTGGTAGCTCTGACTTGACCCATCCCAAAAAGTTTACAAAAAATAGTATCGCAGTTGGTTTGTCGTCCAACCCAAAAGTAATCTTGTTTGATAGGGAATCAATATACTTTACTTTATGATGAAAGTGTTTCATTAATGTCGTTTCCTTACTCTTGTTTTATCTCTTTTACCTAAAAGCTTGGTCATACCAGTCCAGGAAAATTAGCAATAAAATTTGCCAAATACCAGCAGGATGGTGGGGTAAAGACACAGCCATCAACTGTGGAAGAAGATGACTATGACTGCGTTTTTAGCAAGGATTTTTTCTCCTTCTTACGGGAAAAAAACAGTCTTGGAGATTCCATGTTTCGTACTCTTATTGTAACCGAAGTAAGAAATAGCAAAACCCAAAAACTACAAGCAAAGGATTACCTTCGTGTGGTGAGAATACTTTTTTGTGCGTTGAAAGGATAGGTTTGACATTACAATTTCCTTTCCATTTCTATCTACATTTTATGAAAGTCCACAAAAATGCCGTATATAATTAAATGATCGTTGATTATAAAATTAACGTTGTTCGTCGCACAAATGTAATGCTTTTTGAGGATGGTTGTTATTTAGTAGATGGACGTCACAAAAAAATTCTTCTATCTTAGTAGAGGTTCTAGAGTTGTCCAGTATGCCACGAATGATCACCACATCACTACAAAACTTCTTATTCGGGGCATACCATTTATTTGTCGAGAAAGTCCTGTTTATTGAAGAACTACAATATATACAAGACTTACAAGTTGTTGACTTTGATTTTGTTGTTGCTGATAATGATGAAAGTGTTGACATTAGTTATGTCGATACTGATAGCGTCGTTGATGTTGTCATGATGCTGATGTCGATAACATTGATGTTGATGGTTACGTTGACAATATTGTTTATTTTGGTGATTCTGACGTTGATCATTTTGTTTTGGAGTTGCTGAAGTCAATGCAGACGTTGATGAATGTTGATGTTGATGATCATCGATTGTTGAGATTTTTAAAGGCGATGCTCGTAATGTTAAAATTAGTAGCTTTGAATTGAAGGTGCTGATGTTTGCGACCGAAGTTTAAATTTTGGTTGAACTTTGAACTATTAATGGCTTACAACAGACGTAAGTTGGTAAGAAGGTACCGAAGGTGTCCTAAAAGTACTCCATACTGTTTTCCAGTGTCCGGAGGAACGAAGAGGTCGCTTCAGGACTGGATCTCATCTATCGATTGAAGAAACAGGCGACGAAGAACTGAAAAGTAAAAAAGCCCAGCTTGTTCATATGCCATCTGAAAACAGTGATGAAGAGTCTCTCGATCCAAAGGCTTTTGACGAATGAAAGTTTTGTGAACAATAGGCCTTTTGCAGCAGTTGATCACGTGTTAAACTTTCGGCAAACACAAAAACAGTTCGCTTTTGAAAAATTTGGTAAGCACGAGCTGAAAGAGCATATTAAAACTAGGTAACTTGTAAAATTTCAGCCGTATTGCTCAAAAGTATCGACTTCAAGGGTCGCCGAAAATGAGAAGGATTTTTTGCCACCCAGTCACGCTTGAATGGTTTTCCATACAAATCCTTGCAAATTTTGAAATTTTCAAACTGTCATGAAATATGTTCTTTAGCACAACGGGGTTCAAATCTCCTTTTATTTCATAACAGGCAAATTGAGTAATGCGTAAGGGAAAGTTTTAACGACAGTTTAAAAGTTTCAGAATTTACAAGGATTTGTATGTATTTAAGGCCTTATGCGCAACTGAGCGCGAAGAAGTTAGGTAAGGTAAGGTATGGAAAACCCCGGAAGCGTTATTTTTCTGATACAATCCTTCTAACTTACGGCGGCCGTTGCAAACGCTTCTTTTCAGATATATGGCTGAAAATTTACAGGTAACCTAATTTTAATATGCTCTTTCAGCTCATGCTAACAAAATTTTTCAAAAGCGAACTATTGCAAGAGGCCTATTTGTGAAAGCTCTTTACGGGACTGAAAACTTTAACGTTAAGTGTGTAGCACTGTCTAACCAATCATTGCGTGTTTTAATAGATGCTGTTATTTATTTAACCTAAACTGGGGAAGCA
The DNA here is from genome assembly GCA_025447995.2 of Isaurus tuberculatus. Classification (NCBI taxonomy): domain Eukaryota; kingdom Metazoa; phylum Cnidaria; class Anthozoa; order Zoantharia; family Zoanthidae; genus Isaurus; species Isaurus tuberculatus. The sequence continues at coordinate 16,672 of JAOEHV020048794.1, forward strand.
TTTTTGGGTTTGTTCGTGTTTTATACTGTATATGTTTTGAGTAAAAAGACCAATTTAATGAATTACTTGATTGATTTCAGATACTCTACATAGTTTATCAATAAAGAGAGCCAAATGTATATGTGTTTTATGATAAAGTTTATACGTTTTACTTTCCTGTAGTTGGACTGTCCAAATATCTGTATTACATCGAATTTTCAATGAAAATCTAAATACCGAAAACCATGCGATCGGGAAAAGAACATTTTTACAATTTTGCAAAATTGTCTAACATAGCAAGGAAAGAAAATAGAGTAGAGATCAGTTTTTTACCGAGCAATTTTTTTCGTAGACCGTTGTACCATAACGCTATTTACAGCATTTTCCGAACTTTAACCCCCGGGGGGGTACTCACCAGAATTTCGGGTGGGGATGTGCTGCTGCACCTTCACAAGCCTTACCCTGTTCTAGACTAGAAATGGCTTGATTTTGATACCCTGTTCTAAACTATTAAATATTAAACAGAGGTCAGGCCT
>JAOEHV020048881.1:0-26027 GCA_025447995.2 Isaurus tuberculatus
ACTAAATTTCGGATACCTGTGTTTCCTGTCTAATACTTTTTAAATCGATATGTAAGAATTGCAAATCTCTCTTTTGAATCAAACAAGTCAGTTCTGCATTTACTTACAGTTGCAAAGTTGGGTTACAATTTCTCCAACTGCCTTCTTTAGCACTTCGACCCCTCCCTTGTAGGAGAAAACATACTGAGGAGCCGAAGCGATTCTTTTAAGCTCCTCCTCTTTTGCCCTTCCAAATCCTACTGCAAAAATTTTTGTATTTTTGTTTATTAAAGGCGTAGCAAAGACATCAAGAGGTAATTCCGCTTCTGGGTATTGTTCACCATCCGTCAAAAAGATCAGTGCATTAGGCACATTTGGTCTGTCACCGTTTCTCGCATTAAAGAGTTCTTTATCTGCTAGTGTAAGTGCTCTGTCAATTCTTGTATAGCCATTCATCCAACTCACGTTAAATGGTTTCGGCCAAGGTGTTCTAAAGGACAACGCCCTCGTAAATTCACCAATATTGTAGTATTCATTAAACTTAATCACTAATTTTGGTGCAGAGCTGTAGACTACGACTCCAGCGTTTGTTTCTTTAGTTGAAAGACTAAAGTGGTCCAAAGTATCTCTGACAAAACCTTTCACCAGTTTAAATGTCTTCTTTCCAATGCTACCGGAAGCATCGAGTGCAAAACCCAAATCAACTCTCTTTAAACATTTAGGGACGACTACAAAGGTAATAAAAGATAAATAATTAATGACAAAAAATAATAAAAACTCCCAAAAGAATACTCAGAATAGTATAAGTGCTGAAAAGCTGATAATAATAATATTATTATTAATAATAATAATAATGATGATGATTTATTTAAAAATCATCAGCCATGGCAATATAGTAAATTGGAAAACGACTGATTTACAAACATTTAAAAAAGTTAAAAAGAGAAAGAAGTTAAGGGAATAAAATATACAACTTGAAAAATATAACTTGACGTTTATCTCAAGTTTCTCTATAAAGTTAATCAGTGGATGAGAGTCTTTAGTTACAGTGGACGGGGCTCTAATCCATCTACCCTGCGAGCAGAGTCTTTCTTTAACTTCTAATTGAGTGAAAGATGAAAAGGAGACTCTGCCGAAACCCTGTCTTTTCTTTGATCCACCGCTAGCCCAAGACTTGGGCTACTCATACTGCTTTTTATATGCGCACGACTAAGCTAATGAATTAAACCTATGACAAAATTGCGCCCACGAACATAATAACAGTGGCGACTAAAAAGAATAGAGGTAGTGAAGTTATCACGAATGTTTTTGAAAAGGTTTTTCCGCCTAAGTCAAGCCTTAAGGTCCAAGGTTCACACCCTCACCCTGCCAGGATTGTTCAGGGTCCCCGCGGTCCGTTAAAAACCTGGAAAGTCAGGGAATTTGAAAACTTTTTCCAGGGTCATTGAATGTCAGGGAATTTCGCAAAAAGTCATTAAAAGTCAGGGACGTTTTTTTTGTAGGTGACAAGTTTACTGTGTTGCACTGTTAATAATTTGATATTAAAAGCGTCGATCGTGAAGTTGTGTTTTGCTCTTTTTTCGTACGCGTGAATGGAATCTTTTAAGACAATTAAGAGGCAATTTGTCCTACTTTTTAAAGTGGACAGAAATTAAACGCAGACAGCCAATCAGGGCCCTTGTAACATTCATTAATTTTATACGAATGGCTGCACTCAACCACGTTTTACTTGCCGGCCCGTACTCGAACGCACGGTAATACAATCTTCATGACAATGTCAAAGAAAAAGTGCCATTTTCAAGACTCGTGGCAGAATCAGTTTGAGCAATGTAGTATTTTGTCAGTTAATTTTCAAAACTTGGAAAGTCATGGAAAATTATTTATCTTGGTCAGTAAAAGTCATGGAAATGTTTCAAAAAATGATGGAAAGTCATGGAATTTTTATGCCAACACTAAGGGGGGACCCTGCTGTTTGACCTTTTTTCCTCTTCTACTTTCCATCCTCAGTTACAAGAAGTTAAACCGAGTACAGACATCTACTGGCAGCTAACTGTGACGGATTCCAATGCGAAATAAATTCTCAAGTTTTGAGAATTCCTAGGAATTCTTAAGAATATTTGTGAATTCACAACTTTTCTCAAGATGAAAAATTTGTTTACACTGGTTAAACAGATAAGTTGGGAATTTCTGAGAATTTCATTTTTCATATCCTGCGAGCAGAGACTCCCTTTACCTTCTAATCGAAGGAAAGAAAGGAGACTTAACCCTGCATGTAATCTCTTTTTAAATTTAATCTTAGAGCCTGTTCTCTCTCTTTTCTACAAATTATGTGTTGGTGTTCACTCGTCATTTTTCTTGTCCCGGAACAAAAAGGCCAACCCGGGGGCACCCTGTTCAAAAAGCCGAGGCTCTCGCCTGGCCGGGACAACATTTTGTCATATGAACGCAAAGAAACCTTTTTTCCCGGGACAAGTCAGGGTTCAAAATGGCGTTGAATACAGCTCAGTCAGCGACATTTATAAACTGAGGTGGACATATGATATGGTGAAACGTTAAGTGGCATGTATTAAGGAATATAAATCTGTAAAAGAGTTCGAAGCAAAATATGAGTATCAAGGAACACCGCGATAGAGCCATTTGTTCAGTTTCTTGCCTCTTTTTTTGTCCAAAAGCAAAACAAAGCAGCTTGCAGTAGGCAGAGTAATAATGGCATTTTTTATTTGTGAGAAAAACACATAGAAAAGCTGTTTGCCGGAACATTAATCGTCCAATTTTGAAATTTTTTTAGGGTCAAAAATGTTTAATTTATTGCAGAAAAACTACTTTTAAAAGTTATTGCAGAAAAACTGTTTTACTTTCCTAGGTTCATGTAACACACGCCGAAAGCTCTCCCAAAGATCATGAGAAAAGGCCCTTAGCTGCCAAAAGGTCTGTTTTAAAAATAGTTTTCAGTGCGTCTGTAACTCTACCTAATGGTCTAGTATAACTAATCACTTACATGCTGGGGGTTTGCTACATACTGCATTCAGTATTACTTTTACTTTTCTGTTCGCGTAAATGTTCCCAGAACTAATCAGAATCATATCCTCGGAACGTGCTACCAATTGTCGAAGGTATCTTACGTTGGGATGTGGCAGACCAACTACTACAATGCGCACTCGAAAATGCCTCAAGGACCTACGAGATGAAACATCACTGATTGGTCTTCATGCTGTTGTCCTCTTCTATTAAGGATTTAACTAATACGGACGTTATCATCATCATTATCATGATCATGGTAATTAATAGTAGTTTAAGTAGTAGTAGTATAGTATTAGTATAAAGTAGTAGTGTGGTAATAGTAGAAGTAGTCGAGGTAGCAGTATAGAATAGTAGTAGAAGTAGAGTAATAAATTGCACTGATGTTTCCAACTCTCACATTATAGATATACATGTTGAGAAATTAAGCAACTAACAAAAATTCAAAGATAAGATTAATTAAGAATTTTTTCGATTTCATTTTCCAGCCACACATGCTTCACTATAAAATATTTCCTAAATAAGGCCAAACCAAGTTGATTTGTTGGGGCACGGATCCTACCGACCCTCATTTTTCCCAAATGCAAAAAAAAAAAAAAAAGAAAAAGCAAGTGTGATCGTTCAATTTTAATTTCAGTTTTTGGTTGTTCTGCTTGTCGATTTCTGTCTTACAATATGAAAACGTTGAAAATAATTAGAAGCTAAATACCTTCATATCAACTGCGTAAATAATGGAGTGTTTTTGAAGAAATGGCCGTTTGTCGGTAACGCTATTGAACTTTATATTTTTTTTATATTTTCATTTTTTTTCCGACCAACCGACCCAAATTATTTTGAAAAAAATCCGTGCGCCAACAAATCAACATGGTCTTGCCTAAAAGTAAAAAAACGTTTCTCATATCGCATTTAAATGAACTGAATTTTGTATAACTTAAAATAGTTTGAATCACCTCCCACTTACCGAGTATATTGTTTTAGGTCCTGGTATCCGAATCGATTATATGATTGCCTTCCAGTTGATATGATGAATAGGTACTTGTTAGCTCGCATCGGTTGATATTTGGAACCAAACAAGACTTCGTTCGCCTCAGTCAGAGCGCGGTCAATATACGTTCTGCCACCTTTATCAAATATAAATATATCAATTAGAGGCAAATGTTTTCTAATACATTAATTAGTTATATGTTTCTACCTGTCAAATTGCAAATTACCAGAAACAGTGATTATGTTCACTTAGTGGTTATAATTATTAACATATAACGATGATAGTGCATAGTGTTGAATAAGATTGACACGGTCCCTGATGACGATGATGATGATGATAACAGTCCAGTAATGGTAACGGCTACGATGATTGTGATGGTGACGATAATGAAGAAAGTGATAGTGATCTTAAGTAAAGCATATTGTTAATGATGTCAATGGTGGCGATATACATACAGTCTTTTTTTATGCTGAAGTTTGTGTCAATGATAGTAATGGTAGTTGTTAAACTACCGCTTTTCATTAAGTTGTGTCAGTTGTCTCGCAATATATTTTTGTGATTGCAGAAAATACGCCATTGTTTTTTGATTTTTTGTGTATTTGGAAGTTCTAAATTAACAGTAAACTAAAACTCGGTCACATGAATAATAAAAGAAACTCAAAAACTTTAAATCTTAAATTAAAGAAAGCTCAGCCTAAAATAAATCAAAATTCAAACTAACACATTTTACTTCATAATCACAATATGTGTTAGAAATATACACGAACTTCGAAAAAACTAAATGCGATTCTGGAAAGTGGAAATAAGAGTAAAAAAGGCTGATTTTAGGCCAACATGTATACAATTTGGGCTCTCAATTGCCATGTTTCCTCTTTTCGTCTTAAAATATTATGCGCGCTTTCTAAACAGCGTCATGATATGAAAAATATAGCAACAAGAGGTATTTTACTACGCCCCTGCCAATCCACATTAGTAAAAAAAATTGTCATGTGACCCTGCTATTCAAATTCAATGGGCGATTTTCATGATGGCGTCACATACTACAACTACCAGCATTCTCTGCCTGCTTTCTTATGTCAAATAATTAGTGGCAATTGTACTGCAATTCTCATGAGGGAGACAATATGAATAACAAAGAAAAGTTCGTGAAGCATCCTGGTAGTTGTAGTAAAATGACGCCATCATGCAAACGGCCTATTCCAATTTAATTTTAGATTTTCATATAGCTAATTCAAATGCAGCGGGTAATTTTAAACTTCTGAGGAAATAACCTGTTTACATCAGCTTAACTTTTCAAGGTGTTTGATGCAAAGAAAACAGCTTTGAATATATTTGTTTGCTTCGTGGAGGGTAAGTGAAAATGCTAATTTAGCTAACTGCTATAACAGCTTTTTAGGCGAAAAACCGTATGGAGTAAGTTAATCTTTAAAGTCAAGACATGATGTGCAGTTCGCGTTGTGCTTTTTTTACTTTGGCAACTAAGAATTAAGAGTTTGTTTGGCGGTTATCTGAATTCTCAATGAAAAAAATATTTTGCACAAAAAGTTTCATAACAGTTGCTGTGACATATAGTCAAGCATGTAAGAAAATTCATATCGTGGCGAAAAGTTATCGGAGTCAGGCTAGTGTGTCGATCATTTATCAACTTGGTCGCTCTGAATAAATCATTCAAGAGCTGAATTCAGAAGTACGTAAATTGCTCGTTTTCTAGTATAGAAATGTTTTCTCCGTATGTTTATCAAATTTATAAGGACAAGAATAAGAGAGAGCTTAGAAAAGTGAGCTTCGTAGCGTTTTCTACGAGAACGAAGATTAAATTTTCCCGTTTCATCAGTGATGTTTATTTTATTTTCCAGCAATTTTCATGAACAAGCTTACACAGCAGTAAATATATAAAACATATACATTTTTTAAATGTACATTTGGATAGCTATTTTGTTACTTATTAGATTATCTGATATTATACTTATATTTCTAAGTATAAAAGGCATAGGTAACAGGATGAAAAAGAATGAAAAACATGTAATAGGATGAAAAAGATTTTCATTTTTTGTCATAGTGTTCGGTTGTGTTATTACCGAATGCTATAGTTCTCTCTATACGTCTAGTGGAGCTTATAAGATTTTAGCAGCTAGATATAGAATAGGAGTTCGTCCACACACTTTGCAATTGTAAATAAACAATTTTACTATGAGAATTAAATGATTGATGGCTTTCGAACTTACGGAGATTTAAGCAATATTATACTAGTAATTGCATATTAATATGCTCATTGTTCATATATTAATTATAATTAGATATTATCATTACTACACAACCTAACAAAAACAAAAATAATCAGTAAAATGGGTACGTACCCTGTCTATGGATGTTGTCTACCACGTGGTTAAATTCTGTTGCACTTGTTTTTTCACCGATCCCCATTACTGTTTTAGCCCTATTATTGAATGTTATAAGCCCAGCTCGTGATCCACCAAACTTTACGTTAAGGGCTCTAGAAAGACCCTTGACGATTATTTTTTCTCTTACCATGCTTCTTCTGCTTATTTTCCTTGATACATCCATTATGAAACCAACGTCCGCCAATAAGCACGGCCGGCCTAAAAAGTAAACGATGAAATAGGTTTATAAAAATAATTGATGATGAGTCGTACAAAGCTATTATATAATTATTATGTCTCTTAATGAAAGCATCAAGCTTTCTTACAAAATATATTGGTATATAGGTTCTAGCAATTTATAACTGATAATTTTTAAAAAGCATGAAATAAAGCTATATAGGTTAGTCAAGGTAATGTGAAAGACTACAAGGAGATACTGATGATCATGAGAAAAAAAGAAGAAATGGACCAGGGAAAAACATTTCCACTACCACCTTCGTCATTACCCTCCTTTTAAACTCCCTTATGAAAAAACATCCAAATGTAAAAACTCCCTAAGTTCAATTTTCGAATGTTTTAAACTCTCAGACGTGAACTTCCTACTGAAAAATTTCTTTAAGGTTGAACTCCCCAATAATAAATTTCTATGTAAACTCCCCTGATGTTAAACTCCTTAAGGTTCAACCCCTCAAATGTTAAATTCTATATACCTTGTTCAGAAGCCGACGCTAAGAACGTACAGAAGATAAGAGTTAATAATGGCTTGATAACCGCTTCCATGTTTATGAAGTTGCTGTAAGGATGGAGAAGATGCCAACATTTAGCTAAAAATGTATTTCAAAATCATCACAGTTACATAGCATGCGCTGGGTGAGTTAGGAGAGCCCCTACACATTTTTCCTTTTTGTTTTAATTACTTAGTTTTGAGTACATTAAATGCAGATTATATTTTCGACAAATTATCAATATTATCATTATGTACAGAAAGGTTTTTAAACTTCCAAATTTTTATTTATTGCTTTGAATCGGTTTTTAACGTATAACACCTGCGAAAATTTTGCTAAATAACTGCGAACTTTTTAGAATAATCTAAGCTAATATACAGTTATAGATCATTGGCTGTATAGTTTTTAACAAACCTTTTTTTAAGATCAACAACATCAACATTTTCCCCCACAGTTAAAAAACTTATTAATCGTGCAGAAAAGCACAAAATTAGTGTTGAAATTTAAACTACGAGCAAATAATTTTATACGTTACCTATTAAAATAATTATTGGAGTCATTTAGAATTCTTTGCATTTTTCGTGTGCCTTTTAACTAAATTCAATAACCGAATATAGGGAATCGTTACCCTTGAAACTGATGCAGCACTTTTATCAACTGAGCGGACTCAAATAAAACAAGTAACTTTTAAATTATATGAATGAAATTTTTTTGGATCATCAGTGATTTAACTCAGTGATAAGGTGTTTAAAATTTGAACTATTTTTTGTAATTAGCGTCAGATGAGTAAAAGATCTAACACACCTTTAAATGATTGTGGTATATTTTTGCTCAATGGAGCATTTTCAATTCAGTTATGCAATTTGTTTCTTGAATTATTTCAGAGCCTATTTCGAGCGAAACTCGTGTATTTTTGCCTTCTGTGGCGGCCGAATGGACAATTTCTAGGTGGTGGGGATAGTCTGGTCCAGTTGCAATTTTGCCGTCTCTAGTTTTAAAGTCTTTCTCCAGTTGCTTTCTCAAAGCTTTTGCATGTTGATTTTTTCTTCATCTATATTGCACCATTCTTTGGATTGCTAGAGTTTACGCCTTCTTCAGTGCAAAATCACGATGTGATGCTACTCATTTACTGCACATTTTAATTGTTATGCAATGTTCTGTTAAAACTGATGTTGTGTTGTATACAGTTGGACTTGTTATATATCTTCGGCTTTTGTGTTGTTTGGACAAACTCTTCAATCAGCTGATTTTTGATTGACTGAATCTATCACTGGATTTAACTCATTTCTCGGAAAACAATTTTTTAGATCCTGATAATTGTTTTTCAAGAAGTAACTGATAACGCCCATTCCTAGAACTTGTTGTTTTTTTATAGATATGCACAGTTTGCTGTTTCACAAGGAACTTTACGAGAATCGAGAGCCATGCAACCTCAAAAAAAAAATCCCAACTCATTCGATTACATAAATCTTCTTCTCAGAAAAGAAAAACTTTAAAAAAAAGTAGTTCAATCAGACCTTCCAAGTCACTCATTTTGCGTGAGACACACGCACTTTGAGAGTTTCTCACTCTCATATACGCACAAACAGGTTGTTTTACGGATTTTTGCAACAAAACGTTGTATAAATCCCAAAAGCTTTGTTAAGAAATCGTATCATGCCCTTTCGACTATAAGACGTCTCTTTTCCGCCAGTTAACGTTTAGCTATCGGAAGTTTATTTTAAAAACGAGTAGTATCGCAGGCTCAGAGCGGAAATATTCTGAATAACACAAAACATGGCGAAAGTATGAGCGACACTGACGAGAATTCCAAAAGCGAAGGTTCCACTTTTGTGCCATTACAAAAGAAGAAAATGTCAAATGAACCGTCTATTATTGTTAATCAAAAAATTTAAAACTAAATTTAACCCAGAACGGACAAAAAATGGCCATGTATTGTAGCAGTTGCTGGTTCCAATAATAGTTTGAATGCACACTGTGCCGTAAAATAATTAGTTGTAGCCATGAAGTTGAAGCCGATATTTTCAACAGGAGCAATCTCATACATTTTAAAATCCTGACCTTGACAGGTCTGCTTAATTGTGCATAAGTTTAAAAGAAATAAAACGGCCCATACTAGAAGTTTTTTTTTGCCTGCAATATTAATATATTCATGCAGCTTGATCGCTTTAGGGTAATCAAAAATTATGCTCTAAGAAGTTGGTTTACAATGCGCACTGTCAGATAGGAAGGGTTTTTGCCCCACCAAAAATTTTTAAAATCCAAACCCTCATCAGGATAAAATTTATATAGAACATCAAACTTTTTTGATATTGCAGTTCTAGACTTTCGGTGACCGATGCAATCAAACATATGTTGACTTGGCGGATTTTTTTGAGTAAAGTCTAGAATTGATGTTTATACTGCTTTGTGTTTTTTGAATCTTTATCAGATGCTATGCTTCAGGTAGTCCATCTGTTTGTTGTTAATGTAGAGGAAGAGAAAAACAGTTAAAAACGAATTTCTTTTGCCGTTGTTTTTATTGTTTGAATTGCGCCGCCAGACCAATATTTTAACTTTATTTCTAGTTTATCTCCAAGGAAGGTTATATACCAACTCTGTCAATTGAATATTTAGCTTTATTCTGTTTTATGAAGAAGTTCCAGTAATTGTATGCGACTTTCAGAAATTCACACGCAATATCTTTTTCGAACTATTTTTCAAAATTATGCGTTTTTGGTAAATATTTGAAGGGATCCTCTTGAAGAACAAATATTCCTTGTGGGGAATCAAAACTTCCGATGAAGATTAAAGTAAATTTACCAGTAAATCTTTTCATGGCTGTCTTTAGCTGCTGCTTTTGGCTCGAATAAGTTATTTTTCAAGTTGTTGGTGCAGATGATTGCTAATAAATTAGGTTTATCGCAAAAGAAAGTTAGAATATTATAAGCGCCGGTCTGCGTCTATTCATTTAATGCTTGAATAGCTAACCGAAGCTTTGTAATCTTCCAAGCGCTTTCAACGAGATCATTGTTTTTGGCAGTTATTAATTCTTTTTGGTAACGAAGTTTTACCTTTATCAATGAGATAAGTTTGTCCCATTTTAGGGTTCTAACCAAACAGTCTTGCAGATTAAAAGTGCAGGAACTATACAGAAAACTCCCAAGTATCTGTTTATGATCATTGAAGCGTTTACGGAGAGTTCTTCTGGGTTTAACCAATATATTGTTTTTTGCATTTTTAACATTCAGTCATGTATATCTGAAGTGTGTTTATTCTAAAAGGTAATGTCATTTTTAAATTTTTGCTAGCGAATGCTAGCATTTCCTGTTGTATTGAGGGACAAACTGGAAGAACTAATAAACACCACCCTATCTGTGTTTCAACATTATAAAACATAAATGAGTGTATTAATGAACGACTGGCCGACAATACTTTACATCTCAAAGGGAAGTTTTCCTAATCGAAAAAGATAATGATGAACCAAGGCTTAGCAGCTATTCTATTGCAATAAAAACTATTTTACAAGAACAAGTTTATAAAAAGAACGAAGCTTAAATTATCCAAAATTTTAAAAACATTATAAAAGCAAGGTACACATTTCTTGAATACAGTTTCTTGAATCATTGTTCTAAATGAATGCTAAAAGGAGTTTGTTTTCTACATCAGTGTTCTATTTTTCATTACAGTATTTTTAGTACTCATTTTTGCCCCAAACAATTGAAAAGAATAACAAAAAACGTTCAAGAATGAGTAATCCTGAAGTCGCAACAAATTGGAAAACAATAGAGCCGCTCAAAATTTACCGGTTACAGAATACAGGTGTTCGAACCTATAATGTTAGCTTTATTCTTATTCCAATTATTCGGACTTTTGCTGACTTTCATTTTTTCTTCGACAGCAACAAAAAACGAGTTAAGTTGGTCGAAGTATCAGTTTAATAAACATATTCAATGTGTTCTGCTGTGAATGAATTTTGTCTTTTTGCTTTTTAAAAAAAACTTTAAAAAATTGCTAACTTCGTATTGTATTTTTATGAAACGGATGTGTATGCTTTTCAACAATTAATTATTATAATAGAGCTAGCGTGGTTGACAATGATTTAAAAGGAGTTTTGTTATCAGCTGCCCACACTATATAACACTACTGAAAGCATGCAGTATTTCGTGTTAGTTATACTGGAATATAGGAAGAATACGTTTAATAAATATTTGTCAGATTATTATTCTCTTAAAAAATTTAGGCATGAAACGTTCTCTTCATAAAAATTCCAGTCGTTATGAGTTTGGCTTACTGTACTTTTAGACGCATTTCATATTTGGAATTCCATAACTCAAGTGCACGATTCAATTGGATTGATTTTGAGTACTGCAATGGCATATTTTTTTATGTTTTTCGACATTATAATAGAGATCTTATAAATTCCAGCTTGAGGTTTCCTTAGATTCTTTAAACTTCTTCAAAACTGAGTCATTACACAATAAATGATGAATCTAGAATTAACTGCGTACTCTTAAGTTCCACTTGATATATTAATTCTTTCTCGAGTCTTTTGTTTTTCTGGTTCAATATATTTGCCGCCTCGTCATCCATCGACGGAAATGTTAGTTTAAAAAACTTTCTGTTAACTTTAATAACTTTACCACTCCTTCTGTTTTACTTAAGTGAGCATTGTTAGCGTTAATTTGCGTTTTATGAAAGGCTAGTTTTTGATATCTTCTCTATGTGCGGCCAATTCTTCCATCTGAGGCAAATTTCAAAAATAGATGAATAAAAATAAGCCAGATATACAAGTACTGCTCGTCGATTATGTAAATACAAGTGTAAATTTTCCTTCCTTAAATCTTAACCATTCTTTTTCATTTTGAGCTTCACAGTTTTGCATTTGAATTATTTGGCACGAACTTTTGTCTTGAGTAGACTTTGGTTTGGAATTTGCGAATATTTTTGAACTCTGACGGACGTGCAGTTAGCAATTCCACTTTACCCTTAAAGTCAACAGAACACTCAAACTTAATGAATGTGCTAGAAGTTCTACTCTAGTTAAGAAACTGTTCAACTTTAAAGACAAAATAGAGTAATACAAGAAGATATGGACTTCTGCTTCTTGTTTTAGATGTGACGTTTAACTTCAAATCTTAAAAATCGTACAACTTAAATTTCTTTAAACGATATCAACAGTAAGGAAAATTATTGGTTAAAAGTAAACTTAATAAAGTGCGACTTTGCAAACGAAATTATTTTCTAAATGGAACTTACCAACGTTAAATTAGTGACTCAAAACGTTGAAGGAATGCCCAATTTCAAACGAATTAAAAATGTTCCCTCCTTTCTCGACTGGACAAATCAAGTAATTGACTTCAACTGACAAAGTCACTATCATTTATACAGTCCTCTTCACATCAATATACGTCAAGGGATATTGTAATGACAAGAAAATGAAAATATTTTTATGTAATAATCTATAAAGTGGCTCCTCCTTGCATCTTCAATATTCAAATTCGTGATAACCGCAAAAATTGGAAATGTACAACCTTTAAGTGACTGTGGTCTAAAGACAATGATGGTCAATCACATAGAAAACTAAGGAACAACATATCTCTAGATTTTCTCTCATGATTCTTGGTTTTTAAATTTTTAAAACTAACCTCAAAAAATCTATCACTCAAAGAAAATATTTCGATTAAACATTATTTACAGCAGGCCAAGTGCTTAGTTTTGCGTGAAACATCTTCGTTATTTAAATGATAAAATGTTTACCATAAAAACACAAATGGTATTTTTTTTATGTGTGATCTTAACCGCCAACAACAACATTTTGTTTTGAAGTGTTTGAAAAAAGCCCCCAATGAAATAGTCTCGTGTAATCAGATGGTTTTCAACTTTTTCTTCAATGTTAGATTTTTTAAGTTCTTTACATTTAGTTTTTACCTCTGAATTCCTGTTTGAGAATTTTCGATGGTTCCAGTAAATTATGTCAATATTGAAATGATTAGCGTTTGATTCAAAATTTTCTTTGAAAATTGAGGGGAAACTCTTAAATTCAAATATAAAAAATTTCATGTTTTCTGATAGATGGCTGCCTTGATGTAGAGTGCAGGTTATATTGAACTTTATAGTTACTATTTGAGTAATAAATAAGATATGTTTACTTGTTTAAACTGGTATAAAAATACTAAAGTGAGTTGTATGAAAGTCTGAAAAATTAAGCCATTAACTCGGGACTGTTCGTCGAAATTGGTTTGCTGTTCTAGTTTTCCAAGTCCTTAACTTCAAGTGTTGTTGCATTCCAGAAAGATTCATTAACACCCAGAAAAGAGAACTTGTTATTGTGGTTTAGTTTAATTTTGTATTTTTGTAAAACCATTTGTATTAGCAATAGCAGTAATTGTATTCATAGTTTTGCCGAAGCTTCGGAAGAAACTTCTGTTATGTAATAAATGATGCATAGCGCAGAAAAAAAGGATAAACTCTGGTTTAATTGTTTACTCAATTACAGTATAATTTGTTTTAATCTCAAATCATATCTGGATAATCTTAGTGATCCGCTCTGTTAAATCGATTCTCAAAAATTAATAGAAACAATTAAAATCTGCCACATTATGCCATGATCTACTTTAATTTCTATAAATTACTCAAATGTCGTATTCTTTTAAAGTTCTTGCCAAACAGTTGGTGTTTCCTGTCCAAATTTACAAGATTTTTCACCTTCAGTGAGCCAACAATTTCTTTCTGTACGCAATTGACTGTCTGGAATTCGTTGTATGCGCACGTTACAAGGATGGGTTTCCTTTCCATTAGTATCTTCGTGTTTACATCCCATTCGCTCTAGTGTCCTTTTTCTTTTTTTCTTTTTATCAATGAAGTAGCTTTCATTGTGGTTTTAACGTTTGTTCCATGTGGTTAAATCACTTTCTAATAATAAAATTAATTTTTTTTAGGCCTCACTAAGCCTTTGGGCTTCAAAAACATTGTAATCACAAAATTTGGCGCAATTTGCATTTTGTAGCGCCAAATAGATATTTTTTTAAATTAATTATGCAATTATTTAATAAGTTTTCTATGATATTCGAACAAGAAAAGAATCTCAATTACGCCCCATTAATCGCAATTTTTTATAGGAGCGCGAGAATGCTGAATGAATCAAACTAGCGAATATTAGCTGACTAACCTCACTATAAGGCTAAGCAAAGACAAAGAACTTTTATTTCCTAGTCTGCAGAAAATCATGAAAATAATGTTTCTCGTCTATAGTTTGTCATTGCCATAAAGCCTTTAGTTTTGGTAACGCGAAAGATTTGCACTTACGTATATATATATATATATATATATATCAGATGGCATAACTTTAATTTTATATTTTCAGACAACTGGAGCACTACTTCACATAGAGATTCCATCTTGTTCGGTTTGCAAATGTAGCAAGTTGTGGGATTTTTGCAAAAGAAGTATAAACATTCTCGCATTTATGTCTGAAAATATTTTAAGAACATTTGAGCCTTTAATCCTTAAACTATATACATGAGAACATTAAGTTTCGTTCTACAGTTTTCACGTTCTTATGAAAAAAAGTATAAACATTTAGCTGAGGGAAACCATTGTTTCGTTTGTACGAAAACACACTTGAAATATTTTAAGTCTCTTGAAATGTTTGATAGTTTCACACTTAAAAGTTAAATAAAAACACTCATTCTTAAAAAAAAATTTCCCTCTGAAAAGGACGTGAACTTAGACTTTTAGATGATTACAAAATGATGTAGTTTCTTAAGATCAAAGTAAACGTTTATTCAACGATTTTTTAGTAATTACATTTAGTTTCTTGTGAAAAAGACTTTTGAGGGTAGCATCGTATTAGTGTCACAAAATGAAGTAGCGGTGCTTCTGCGCAAGCGCGTAATAAATGTTTATATAACCTCTTGGTAGAAATTTAAACAAACAAAATTTAATGCCCATATAGAAAATTCAAACCATTGAAAAAAAAAATTTATTGGCAAATACACAAGTTATTAACTGCTAGTGGTAAGCTCCACGTGTTTCTTCTGTTGTGAATTGTTATGTAAGGAATTCCTTGTCACGGTCAGACAAAAAAATAGAATGTCATTGGCAGGATTTCGTAAAGCCTTAGTTACACAATCAGATGAAAAACATTTTATAGTAGCCAGATAAAAAATTCTATAGTATTCAGATGAGAAAAGTAATTAGTCACTTATCTAAGTATATATCTGTTTTACACCGACTTTAATGGTTTTTCCAGACAGTGAAACAACAAAATTTAGTTCTTGTATGTTCTCATGTAGAACTGTTTGCTAGTTTTCTCAGTTTTCAAGGCTGACGTAGAAAGAAAATTGCCGGAAAAGAAAAGAATCGTATCAAGACTTTGGCCTTAACTGCACTGAGAGTCATAAAAGATATAGTTTTCTCTTTCACATATAAAAAGTTCGCTACTCCATGCAATCACATTCTAACTGTTGTAACTGTCTAAAAATGTCCAGAAACATTTTAAAATTGTATTGAGTTACTTAGAAACAGTATAAAAGGCCATGTATTCTCGAATGGAAAAAAAAACACGCAAATATAAGACACAGATGCAGATATAGAGTGAAGAAGCAAGAAAACGACGGCAGAGAGAGAGACGCTTGTAAGAGATCTCGACTCCTTCGGGTAGCCGCATCACATTTATTAAGATCTAGGTACCCTAAGAAGCAGCCTTGCGAGTCCTTTCATCTAAGTCACCACGCCTTTTTCATCATCACATACTTTTTATAAGTTACAGAATTTACTCTTATTTGCCGGAAAAAGTGGAGTTGAAACTCTAGCTATCATTTTCACCGGAATCACTAAATTTGCTCAAATCCCTTAGAAAATTTTCCGTTCAATCGTCAAAATAGCTTTTGATTATGTTTATTACGAACTACATACTGAGACACCGCCTTATAATACACTTAAAAGTTTTAAAATTCTAAAATAAGCGTTTTGCTAGTTCTAGTTCATCTAAAAATTTTAAAAAATACAGAATTTCGTAAAAAGAAAACGATGTTAATAACGCTTGAAACGCAAAATACAGTGTCCTTTTTCGTATTTGCTTATTGATATAGCAAAACACAACCCCACGAAATACTATCACGCCAAAATCACGTAATTAAGTCCCCGCGAGACTGAGTAACAAAAGATCGTCTTCTTTATTAAAAAGTGAAATTTAAATATCGGTTTAATTAAGGCATTATGGGGATTCTAAGGGGTAAAATGAGTCTGAGTAGGACTGAAAAAATATTTATTCTGTAAACATAAATTATATTGATTTATAACTGGAGTGATCGAAACTGTTTTATGGTTTGACGACATTATTGATTGAAAAAACACTTGAATTGTTTAAAACTCTAATAAAATGTTTGAGGTCAGATAAAAAGTTTGATAAACACTTCTCAAGAAATTACATTTTATTTCCTGTGAAAAAGACGTGATGGTACCATGCAAAATAAAGTAGCCGAGCTTCCGCGCACGCGCGCAACGAAGGTCCTTAATTTAACAAAAATAACCATCTATTTCTCATGGTCATGTCCATGTTCCGCGAGTGTTTTCATTCTTGGCATAGTGACCGCAGACATTCCAGATCATCTCCAGCCATCGCCACTAAAATGAAATCTGACTGTGAAGTTAGTAAGCAACTGCTACACTTACTGATTCGTGTAAAGGACCAAACCAATCAAATAAAAGATAGTTTACCTTAAATTAGTTTTAGCCTTTACAATTTAAATCCGTGTCAGTGCTACCCGAAGCAAAACAGACTTAGTCATTTTTTAATCATTTTTGAGATACAGTTTACCTTAATAATAACGGAGCTCCGCTTTTTAGCTGGTCATTTAATCTACATCTTATACATGATCTGTTTTAAATAAGATGCCTAAAAAAATAGGCAACTTGCTAAACTCATTGGTAATAACTCTAATAGTTATTACTAATTCTAAATGACAGATGGTAAATAAACATTAGCATCATCATCCCGGACAGCGATAGATAGACAAAAGTTGTTACACTTCTTCAGAGCGAGCTGGAGATTAATTGCTCAAACCAGGGATAATTTCAAAAAATTGCATGCATAATTTCATAGTTTTTATTTGTGTCTTTTTTATGGAAAATTAAAAAACAGCAACCATTCGAAGAAAAAAAAAGCGAACAAATATTTACCCTGATAATCGTGCCGAAATGCACAGTTTTTTCGGTAATGTGCTTCCTCGACATACTGGTATTGCGCAATTTTTTTATGAAAACGTCTCATTTTTGGGCTGATGTTAAATGTTTTCAAACATTTTGAAGATTCTAGCCTCAAATATTTTTGAAAGGTTTGCTAATATTGCGTGTTCTCTTTTATTGTTTTCTCTCTTCCAAACTAATCAGAAACATAAACACGTTTAAACATTTCTCATACAGTATTGGGTCCTTGTCAGCCATCCAAACAAGGGTCGTCATTTGACGGCATTAATCTACAAATTTGACTTAGTTAAGTTCGCATTGTAGTAGCTGTCTTTGTGTAGGTGGTGACGTACTGATCTACGGATTAAAATTAACCGAAAAAAAAGTTTTTGAATTTTTATCTTTTAAATATAACTAAAAACAAAAGTTTTAAAAAAGCAAATGATTTAGTCTAAAGGAAATCTCCACGCTCAGAACAGAAAGCGCACAGCAGACCATCCAAGCCAAGCTTAAACAAGAAAGTCGATTTTTTATTGTGATTATTTCCCCCTGTGATATCAATTACTTAAAATATTTAAATACCAGACTACTGTGCTTTTTTTTTCTATCTCAAACTCGAAGATGTCCTTTTGACAAACGCATTTGCTTTTTTAAAATCTTACAGTCTAAGCGAGAAATGCTCCAATATGTCGGAAATTATTAGACCGAAGATGTCTTTTGGACGGAAACATTTGTTTTTTTTAAAAAGATAGTTTTAGCCATTAAACTATCTTTTTAAACAAAAGCCCAAAAAATGGAATCACATAGAGTACACAGAGTGTCGATCATATCTCTGGTTAGCACGAATGATTGAACATGGAAATGAAAAAATGCGCGTATCGAGGACCTCTCGAGTGTTGAGAGTTTGTATTGGCCCCTATGAATGCAGGCTCGCACAGAATCTAACACAGCAGCCATTAAAATATGAATGATCTTATCACGAAAATGTTTATAAATAACTTCCTCTATATATAGCCTGTCGTAACGTCTAAATTTTCAGTTGTTCTTTTAAGTTTACCTGCTAGATACAAGATATATTTTTTACGGTCGTTTCGCTTTTTGCCGAAGTAAAAAGACAATCTTTAGGTTGAATAAATCGGATATGAAATCGAGTCTTTACCTCTGAAGCTCGTCTTTGTCTTCAAATTAGTGTGTTTATTATTGTTTCGTTACAATGCACCTTATTCCGGCTGCATTTTCTTTGGCCTTTAAAGTAAAGTTTCTAACTTTCTTTTCACAAGTCTTACAACTTGCAATCGCCGATATGTCACATGTTAAAGGAACTTGTTTATCTTCTACCCGTAGTTTTAGCATGAAAGTACGATCGAGCGAGTTTGTTTAGTTTGCATAGTTTATTAAGTGTGTACAGCACCAGCCCTCTATAGCTATGGCCCTGGATCAAACCTTCTGCTCCAAATATGGGTCGATACTTGTCGATCTTAGCTTCGTAGGAGGGTTGTTTTCGCCGAGCACTCTAGAGCTCTTAGACTGTAAAATGTAAAAGTAGAAAAATTATTTAAAAACGTAAATTTTAATTAACTCCGCCATTTTTGTTTTAGAAAACTAAATACAACAAGAGCAATGGCAAAAATAACCTGTAAAACGTAATTGCATGACAAAAATAGCGCGATAAAAATATTTTTTGTTTAGATTGAAATCAAAGCGAAACCTAAATTAAAGTACTGACAAAAGCTTATAGAACACAAAAAAGCTAATCAACTTTAACATTTTGAAAAACGGACTTGAATTAAGGTTAAATTAGCCTCGTGTAATTAATTCTTTTCCTTCCGGCTGACAAGTGGATAATTTTTGCTAGAATGACGGTTGTCGACTCGGTGTTTGTACCAATTCCTGCGATTTAAAATTTTTCAATTTCAGATTTAAGATTCCGCAAAATACGCAGGCGAAAAACAAGTTTGAATTAAAGTTTTCCAAAATGAATTAACTCTCTGGACGGCGGGAATTTTCTATTGATATTGCATGCTTTGAAAGCCCAAGGAATTTTCCAAAAGCTTAGAGTAAATAACACGGAAAACAAATTTAATCAGTGTTTTCAAAAACGTCGTTTTCAGTATCATATATTTTGCTAGTTCTTTGTCAAAGAAAGCTTTTTTGTTGCTTCTGTTGTTTTTGAAAATGTGTCCTTTTTATTTTCTTGACTTAGTTTTTGTTTTACTTATACTTCATAGGATAAAATAAACTAAAACTTCTTTAACGTATTTGCAAAAGATCAAAAAAAGGCAAACGTTCTTGCTTCTATAATAAAACCATGCATAGTATTTTGTAACAGTCTTCCTTTTATGTATGCACTTTAAGTCAATGCAAATGAGAAGCCTATAAAAGGCTTTAATAGGATATTCCAATATGAAACCTAATGCTATACCGATGCAGCGTTCTTATACCAAATGAGGTATGAAGCCCGACAGCTGTTGGGAGCAGGTAAATTTTAGTGGTACCTTTTTCGTTACAGCTTTAATTTTTCGCCAATATAAAAAAACTTTACCTTTTTCGCAAATATAAAAACTTCACCTTTTTTTGCGTTATCATCACTGTGGTTTATACTGATCATGTCCGCAAGTTATCTATTTGAATATTTGTTGAATGGATCTCGTCTAGTGCTTAAAGAGAGCAATGAGTGGATGGACGAAATCCTCACATGCCTATTTTTTTTTTAAAAAAATATTTGTTTTTATAGAAACAACAAGAGAACCAGAACTTATAGAGTCACAGAACTCATACTCTTCCCATTACTTCGTAGTAGTTTTGTGGTTAGCGTTTTCTTACACTTTTGAAAAAGATCATTCCCGATGAATTGTGTAATGTTCGGGGGCGGAAGACTTTGGAAAAGTAAAGCGTGGTTTTCTTTATCAATATTTGAGATTGTTTCACTACAAACGATTTTTACACTTTGGCGTTCTTAGCAAACTCCAAGAAGAACAGAACAAGAAGCTTGTAGCAATTTCTTTTACGTTGAAAGGCTGTTAAGGAGAATGGTATTCGCCGCTTCAAAAAAAATCGATGAAGAAACTTTCAAGCTTGATAGCAATATCTATATAATTTGTTACAACATTGACAACTGTTACAATGCTAAACAAATTAGACTATGTCAGAAAAAGAACTTTTTGAACTTTGTTAGGAAAACATCATAAAGTGATAACATTAACCTGTAAATTAGAGAAGTGTCAAGTTAGGTAGTGAAATTTTACGATATAGTGTTTTTCTACAGGATATCCGTCTTTATTTCTTTCAAAAATACAAAACCACGCAAGAGCATCTTGAAACTACATTAAACCTTCGGCAACAACAAACCATTAAAAATGCAACCAACACCAAAACAACAAAAACATATTATTAAATTTTAAAAAAATACACAACAGCTTTAAAACTTTTCGCATATATGTTACGACAAACCTTGGCCTTCATCAGTGTTTAAAATTGAGTATAATCCTAATTTGACTTGCATATATAGAGAACCGGAATGTATATTATAATGGATATGGAATAAAAGAAAACCGTGAAAGTTATAAAGATAGTTTCAAATTTACATGTTTGACTTTGACTGGTTTAACTGAATGAATGCAGATGGCTTCTTTAATTTGAGTCGAAGCTTGAGATAATATACTGAAACAACTAGGGAAGCTTAGAGAACGGCATTTTTTCAGAAAGAGTAAGATGTTTGTAAATATGAGAGGCCTTATCACTTGTAAGGTGCTCGTTCACACTTGTGCAAGTGTGCCGGCACGTCTCGCCAACGTAGCAGGCGTTACATCCTGTACACGAAAACTTGTAAACAAAAGGTGAGCGTAGATCACAGGGGATAGGGTCTTTCAAGCTGACCCAAGCGTCAATTTTGAAAGAACTGAAAACAATTTTAACTCTTAAATCATTACATTAAATCGTTATAAAGTTCTTGTTATACTAAGACCTTTTGGTTTATCATTAAATGTTGTGAATGTTGCAAATGTTGCAAATGAAGCGGTATTTGTTTTAAAAGTTATATGCAAAGCAGATTCGTCAAAAAAAAACAGTTTAATAATATATTATTAAAATATCAGCCAAATTTTCTAATTGACTAATGGATGTATCGAGTTTATATTAGCTATATATGAAAAGATTAAAAAAAAAGAATTTCATTTGCGTTTTTCCTCGAGCCATTGAGAACTTGCATAAAAAAATGATAAAAACGGCACTATTTCAAAACTAGGTCTGTCGCAATTGTTTTTCACTACTTTAATTAGGGTAGCTTTGGGCATTGGGTGCAACTTTTTGTTGCTATAGTCAAAGTCTTACCTCTTCATAGCAACCTTTGAGCAAAATATAGGTTTACAGCACATCTCAAGCAAAATTTTCATTAAAATTTCATGTTTATAAGGAATACATAACTCGTCATTTTTAAACAGCATTTCCCGGGCCTTTTGTGAGCCGTGAACCCAACATCAGAGCTCAGAAACTTTCCATTGGCTAATGATGACCGAAAAGCTTGGTTTGATCATTGATCAAGAATGAAAAAGTTGCCTTGCTAGTCAATAGTAATGTGTCTAACATTAATAGTACGTAATGCTGTTAATTATTTTAGTGGACGATCCTTTTTTTTGCTATTCAGACTTGTTAGAGGATTTGATGGAGCCGAAACCGATAATGGACTTGAAACGGCAATTTAAAATCCTGCTATCGAACTGTAAGTCTTCTATATGTTGTTTTTGTTTTTGTTTTAGCAACGTCCATTTTTGTATGCTTTTATACAGCAATCTTTGAGTAGCATACTAAGATAAATTCAAAGTCTTATGCACTAATGTATGATGTTTAAAGATTAAAAATGCTGTGTTTGATTTAGTTAATTAAGATAACAAAAAGATTCAGTCACTTTAAATCAATAGTGATTCCTGCAATGTTCAATACTGTTCGTCTACAACATGATAACAGTGTTTATAACGTAGAGGGCAAAATTACTCGGTGCTGATTGGCTCACGAGGGAGGGCTTTTTTCTTTTTAAATTGAGGGCAAAATTACTTGGCACTGATTGGTCGCTGGTTTGCAAAATATGTTGTTTTGGCAACGATAGCTTCTCGGTTTAACGAAGTTGATGAAAACGGTATTATAGATTTAATGTTTTCTAGTGAAAACGAAAATACTAGAAAAAGTACAAATTATTGGATAAACGTGCTTCGAACAACGCCTTGAAGAGTACGCGAAAGCGAAGAAGAATTTTGCCCTCGAAAAAATTGAAAACATTCGCGAAATTAATCCTTAATTTTACTCGGCCCCATGCGATTACCTATACAAATCACACTTAAAATGCAGTCTGTTGTACTGTTTTAAGCAGCCAATTACAAAGTATAAACGTTTCAACAGCCAATCATAATTAAGAAACAACCAATCAAACTTCAGAAGAAGAAAAAATATGGACAAGAAGTAACATTTCGGTTTCTCCTCTTAAGACTGGTTGTTTTTGGCTTCAAATTTGATTTCGAAACGGATATAGTTACTGCAACTTGCACTGCGAGCTCTCTCGATTTTGAAATCATGTGTATGATTTTTAGGCCGAATTTACACTCCACTCAGTTTGTAAAATTAACATTTTTAAGGTTAAAACGCATACACTCATTTAAAAAATACCAATATATCAAAATCATTGGACACTGAATTTATTATGATTATATTATGGCGAATAGTAGAATATTGATTGTTCATTTCTTGTCGCAGATACTCAGTATAAGTAGGTCCAGTGTTTTGCGTCTTTCTTTCACGAAAACATCTTAAACGACTAATAAAACTCAAGTGCACTCAGTCGACAGACTTAATTTGTTTTCAAAAGTTTTAACGCTTCAGTTCTGTTCATTTAACCTTAATCAAATCTTGGTTGAAATGTTTAATCATTGCCGTAAGTAAATAGGAAGCTGAAGTTTGGAACGTTAGCCCTTCGTCATAGAGACTGTAATTTAGACAGCTCTAGGTTGAAATGTTTAATCGATCATCGTCGTCAGAAGAGTAGAAAGCTGATCGACGTTTGGAGCGTTAGTCCTTTGTCAGAACAACTAACTAACGCTCGTGACATCAGCTTCCTACTCTACTTACGGCGAGGATTAAACATTCCAAGCTGGAGTTGATTAAATCACGTTTTACCTGCTCGCCGACGCAATACAGTACGTTTAAAAGTAAAAAATAAAAAAACATTCAACGATCATTGAATATATTGGCAAATTTTCATCGTCTTATTTATATTGTGTTTTGGGAAATTTGTGGCCATTCAGTTTTTTCACAAGATTTGCCGTTGTTGCAAAAGACTGACATTTCTTGCAACTAGTTCCATGCATTCTATTTAGCTATATGAACCTTTATGAATTATTTTGTTTTGGTACTGAAAATGTTTTTGTTTCATGACTGTTTTTGACGCGGTTTAATTAACGCAAAGGCGTTTTCTTCTGTCCTGTGTGTTATAACAAACTAAAAGAGGTTTTGAGAAAATTTGAAAGGGATATGTAGTTGCTTACAAACAAATTATATCCAATTCATAGAAAGATATTATCTTTTTCCTTTCATTGCCCTTGTCGGGTTTATGAGCACTATGGATAGTTTTTGTTTTTGTTGACGACGTTTCGACAGTGCTTATAGGCTGTCTTCTTCAGCTCGTTTGATGTTGTTTTGAAAGCCAAGTTCAAAAAAATATTTCCATTAGTCTATTTCATAATATTTTTTGAACTTGGCTCTCAAAACAACATCAAACCACCTGAAGAAGACAGCCTAAGCACTGCCAAAACGTATTCAATAAAAATAAAAACTATGCAGAGTGTTCGTAAACCCGACAAGGACAATGAAGAAATTTGTAGCCACCAGCAAAACAAGGGTTTCAGAAACAGAATAGATATTATCTTGCTACTTCTGAAATAGTGAAAGTATTAATCAAGTGTTGATAAGACGTTTTGTAGTAAGGCGTGAGTAATAAATTTTATGAGGTATAGCAGTAAAGCGTAGTTTATATTAGTAATCAATGTTTAGTAATTATAACCCGCTAGAATTTTTACATCCGCGTGGGAAAGTGCTCGAATGATGCGTCTCGTAGATTAATGAATAGCTCCAAAAACACTGACTTGCGATATTGACCAGTTTGGTAAATTTTTAAGTTATACACCGTGGAAAAATAAAAAATGCTGATGTTTTGGATTGTAGTCCTCGTCACTCCGACGAAGGACTGTAGTCCGAAACGTCAGCTTCTTTTATTTTTTCCACGGTGTACATAACTTAAAAATTTACCAAACTGTTTCTATAGAAACATCGACACAGCATCCGGTTTTATTGATATATTGACCGTTAATTTCGTTAAAGCACTACTCTCCTTGTTATTTAAATATATAAAAAGATAATCCAGCTTAGACTAGTTTCAGCTTTTGTCTAAATATAGAAAAAGATTCAAAAGGTTTTTATCAAATTGTCTGTTTTCGTAAGAAAAAAACCCGTCAATCTTGGGACGCAAGAAGTCTTTTACCGCAAACCAGTTAAATTTCAAGTACGTCTTTGTACAAGCAGACAAAGAGTGTGATATGTTGTTTCCTTCCCCCTACCCTCCCACCTACCCCGATCCTCCCCTTCCAAAATAAATTGTTGTACGCCTTCCGGTCGCAGTAAACGTTGTTGCATATTCTGTTTGCAAGGCTGGCTATATAAGGAGACGACAAGTGCATAAAATCCTACGAATTTTACTTTTTTACAGTTACAGACAATTTTAAATTTCAAGCAGATACAACATTTTAACTAGCCAAGTTTTATTTTGGGTTAAATGAGAAAACATTTGGAAATTTTTTTTTCAAATATAGTTCTGTGTTTTGGGGAGAGGCGAAACAACACGTAACTTGAACACAATTTAACTCTAGGAATGATTTACGTAATAGTGACTTTGTTTTGCCTATAGATTTAAAAAATTTCCTAATGAAAACATTCCATTAAGTATCAGGGTTCTAAGCTGTGGTCTCAGCTGCTTCAGGATATTAGAAACCTTACATCTTTATCCTAGCTCAAATGGAAGTACGCTAATTAGATTTAGATCAATCTAAACTAATATCAGAAGAAAACTGTTCCAAATGTATTCTTTGTAGTTCATAGGCTTTTTCAAGTATTATTGTTACTTATTCTAATATAATTATAGTTATTCACTATATATAATGATTAGTTTGTTATAATGTCTAAATTTTTAGAGACTTAGATTTTTAGAATAGTGTCTCCAATTAGTAGTTTTGTAACTGCTATAAGAGTTTAAAACTTTAAAAAGTTTACTATACGATTCTGTTCTATAAAAGAAACGTTTGTATTTTTACGAATATTATCTGTTAAAGACACCCTATTTATGTTTTTATTTCTTGGTTGACAGCAAAACAACGCTTGAAAATTTTTTTCTTTTATTAAATGGTTTCATCGGAATGTAACAACGTTCCGCTGTCCTGGTTTTTTGATCAGCCAAAATTTCTTGGCTGTAAAGACTATTTTTCATTATCTTCTTTACTGTGTTTATCTGCATGGGTTATCTCCTTAAGGTTATTTGAAAATCTTTGGAATCAATCTCGAGTTTCTTTTAGCTTTTGGGGGACCATCAATTTTTAAACTGATGTATATTCTTGTGCATGTTACAAATAACAAGAAAATTAGAATTCAGCGTCGCGCTCTGCTCTTGGTTTGGTATCTAACTTAAACTTTTAATTAAAATTGTGGCGATTTCTGAGGAGGGGTAATTGTGTCATT
>JAOEHV020048882.1:0-17178 GCA_025447995.2 Isaurus tuberculatus
TGAAAATTGCCAATTTTGGACCTTTTTCAATTTCATAAAAAAATTGAAAATTACACTGTGGAACGTTACACGGACCATAACCACACAATCGAAAACGTTTTAGAATTTTTTAAAAAAATTCTAACAATAATTTTAGCCTTTAATTCATCATACTTGAAATACAAATGAAGTTTCTCTCCTTAGAAAATTTAATTCTTCTAGCTAGATAAAAAAAAAGAATTCGTTTCAGAGACAAAAAAAAAAACTTTTTATAGTTTAAAACTAGAAACTGAAGATGAAATAATTCAGAAAAAGAATGCCTCAAACTGGCTTGCAAACGAACCAATTTTATCTGAACTTAGCTGCTTATTAATGTAGAATAAACTTGTTATATTTTCAGAGATAAAATTTGTATTTTGATAAATTTTTAGTCAGAGGAGCAATAAATATCTCCTGCAAAAAAAAAAAAAAATAAATTGCTCTTCCAAGTTTATTGAAAAGAGCATATGACAGAAGGATAAATGAACAGATGCAAACAACAAGATATCGACAGGAGCAAGCAAACTAAACTTTGTGAGCTATTGTAACAACAAAACGAAACAGCACCGCTATACTGTTTCACGCTCTTCTCTAGGCTTTTTTTTGTTTTGCTTGATGTAACAGCCCAATTCTTTAAATATACTAAATTTGAGCTTGTTGTGACAATTTATGAAGAGCACTCTTATTCATCGCGAGGCTAAAAGGTTCCTGGAATTCACTGAATGCTTGTAAAGCAAACAAACGTTGCAGTGTCAAAAACAATAACAATAATCTTATAATAATAATTATATGATTTTATTGGTGGCAAAATTCGTTATTACACTTTACATTCATTGCAGAACTTTTATAATATCACAGAAAACAGGAAACGTTCTAAAGCGTTCGTTTGATCCAGGGATCTTTATTTCCTAAAAAACTTTTTAATATCAGGACTATTTAGAAACTTGGACAAGAGTTAAAATATGAGGCCAAGGATTAAAAAAAAAAAACTCTACCAATACGGCAATTTGACATTCAAAACAATTTGGTAATTTTTCCATCAAACGCAACTTGAAATAGGTTTGTTAGACCAAGAGCACAATAGAACATACTTTCTTCATGGTGAAAAACTGACTAATGCATGATGTCTGTCCCTCTTATGAGAAACAATCAGTATTAGATATGCAAGGAAAAATAAAGAAAAAATTATTTCAAACTCCTAAAGTTTGCATTTTAATAAAGAATTAAGTATAAATGTATTTAGAATGCTCTGTATTATTTGCAGTTCATCTTTTACTAAAAAAATCTTTTATGACGTTTGAGCCACAATTTAAATTTCAAAGTTATTGTGAAATCTCCCCCCAAGGGATTTTTTAGTTTCACATGCCAAGTTAATACAGGGTTCAGCTGTAGAGGGTCTTAGTTTGTCCAGTACAATATAACAATATAACAATACAATATAATAATATAACCCCATTTACACTACACTAAACGTTTGGTTATGCTTGGATAAAAACAATACGGGTACAAAAATAAAGTGTTCCGGTCTTTTTTAACATTTCTCTTTTCATACTTACCAAAGAATTATATTTTTTCGTTTTGGTAACGGCACCAAGCTATAAAAATCATTGTGCCGATGGGACAGCGGAACGATTTCTGCCGCCTACGCATGCGCGTCAACGTTTCAATATGGCGGATTTGATGTTTCTCTTAAATATCTTTCGAAGGCGAAGTCGCTTTCTTTCCATCAAAGCCAAGAATGTAACATTGTTTTACTTACCTCCGTTGTTCAGCTGCATCTGAACGATTGAATAAATAGTTCTATTTTCTTTCGATGTTTTTGGGTTATCCAGGTTTAAAAGCATCGTCTCTTCTTTTATTACATTCATGCAGCAGCTCTTTAACGTCGCTTGGTTTCCATGTCAATCCTCTGAAACTTTTAGATGACCTTTGCTTTTTTTCTAATCTTACTTCGCTTTCTTCCGCCATCTTTATGTTGTGAAGTGGTACATTCACACATGCACTTATACAGAATGACGCTGATCAAAAAGAACGAGGCTCCTAAAAAAATTTTGTTCGGCTCGGACGAGCGTTTCCTTGTCCGTTTCACCCGTTCTCGGACCACCTTTTCATGAAGACCAAGCAGGGGTAAAAGTTTTTGGTTCCGTACCAAAAATTTTGGCGCAGAAATACGTTTACACTGAAAATTAAGCCGATCCCGCACGAAATTTTTTGGTATCCGTACTGTTTTTATTCGAGCCGTACCAAAAGTTCCCTGTAGTGTAAAAACGAGGCTTATGACTAAACGAAATGGTTCCAGTCATCGTTTTAGATTTTGTGTCAAGTTTTTCAAAGGTATACATATCGAGCTCGAAAATACAACAATAACCAAAACGCATTTATAAGATTTCAATATTTTTAATCACACAACGAAATCATTATCTTTACGAATTTTCTTAAGTTTACCTCGCATCGTTATTATATTTAATAAAAATGTCTCGTCACATGATTAAGGTTAGACAGTACTAAATTAAATCTGTACAATCCTCCACCCCCACCGGCTTGATTTGAATGGGTATTACTACCCGCTCTGGAATATCCACTGTCACCACTAGAACAAACATTGTCTTCAGAGCCACCTCCCTCTCCACCAAAACCTTCAACAGCACCTGGGGCAAGTCCCCTGTTATTACCACTGTTCATTCCACCAGTTCGACTACCTACCCAACCCTGAACACACGACCCTCCCCTCTCCCCGTATTGAGAACCAGCTCTTTGATAACCTGTCTCTATGGTAACTAGCAAACTTCGTATAACACTGTCCCGGTTGATTTACTTTTCCGCAGGCACGAGCTCGGTAAGAATTCCTTCCACGACTTAGTTATTCCACTGGCTCCTGCTTCGCCGTCAACTTCTTGAAAACCTTTCAAATTACCTCAACCGCCACCAGCCACAATAAGCAAAGTGTCATCTGCAAATTGACCCAACCCCTCCCCCCATGCCTGCATTATCCTCTGCAGAGATTTTCGGCTTGGCAGTTGTCTTAGTGGTTTTGATGCCGCCCTTCACCTCGACCAAGTTTCCTCCCCGTTGACCGACCACGATATTTAATACAGTTCCTGCAGGCAAACGAAACCTTCCCTTCATGGAAATTTGTGGCTCCTTTGCAAACGTACTACTTTCTAGGTTTGTAATCGTAGTTGTATATTCCCCGCCAGGTAACCGCCAGATTTTTCGATGATGTATTTTTTGATGATTCCGAAACGACCCTTTCACCTTTGGTATTAAGCGATGACAATGACAATGACAATGACGACGACAACGACGGCGATGATGATGATGATGATAATGACAGAAGTAATAAAGGTATAATAGTACTAGCACACGTGTGTTACTGTAACAATAACGACGATAATAATGATAATAATCACAAATAAGACTAACACATACATTCTAGTCTCTAGTACTTTCAGACACCAAGATGGTAACTGATATAATCAGAGGAATCTTATTTGGTGAAGTAATTTTAAAACTCATATTTTTTTGTTCGCGCTACCTCGTATAAAAGGGGTATACGTATGATAATGAGGTAAAAATCGCCTATTTCGTACCAGGCCCTTTTCTGTCAACTATGAATATTGAATAAGTACTTTTAATTGTTGTTCGTGTAATTGGTGCTTGTACCAATTGTATCTTGTTCGGCTTACATCTACATCATGGTTGAATATGCTATTCAGCTGGAATCAATTAATGACAAGCAACATCATACAACTTGCAGAAAAGCAGTTAGATGTGCCATTCTGTTTCTGCTTGTAAGCATTCTCCTCGTTGCAGGTTTTTTGATTGGCTTTTTCGTCAAAGCATCAACAAACACCGCTCCAGAAGATACTGCGATTAACTATGAGATGTTTCACCAGACATTCCTCAGTAATGTAAGAAGCGATGAGCTAGAAGAAAATTTAAGGTAAGCGGACAAGTTCACGTTTTACATCTTGAAGAATTTAACTTTGCTTGTTTTCAAAATGAATCCAGATAAAATAGTTTGCATAGAGAGTTTCACATGTAGCCTATCTGATAAGCATATAGAAAGCTGGTAGGTTCCTTTATTTTGAACGCTACTGCTTTTTAAAAGAAAATTAACTAATAAGAGATTTTCAACACTCAGTCACGCAAAACATGGTAATTTCGATTATTGTATGGAATGTACAAGTTTACAATGAGCGGATAGCTTCAAGACCAAATTTTACGCCATAAACTTGTAACATTTACTTTACAATGCGTTGGTTAAAACTTTAAGACAATCTAATAAACACATCTTGACTCAATGGCGGCTTAAAAGAACAATGAATGAAGACTATGAGTTATGAAGAATCTTATCAATTAATGAATAATACTAAAAGTTTAACTTAAAAATGCAATGACCTTTCTACGTCATTGCAAAATGAAACCTTGTCACTTAAGGTTTGACAACATGTCTTTTAAAGGCAAACACCCTGCTAAATGAAAGTAACTAATTAATTTGCTAAATGTTTTAAATATGTAAATATGGTTGATGTCAATTAGTCGTCCAAAGCAGAAGGATTATAGAACTGAACGGTGAAAATACTGGAAGGTATTGAGTGATCTTGAGTATCTTGCGTGATGCACATAAATGGATAAGGGGAAACTAGCACGTGATACAACTTTTTTTTTTCTTTTTTGCTTAAAAAAAGAATTTTAGCCATTATCGGCTCGCCTCGATTTAACCGGTTAAACAAGAAAGTTATGAACTAAACCAATTGGAAAGCTCCTATAAAATTACCGAACATGTTTCTCGTCTTTTAGAATAGAAGTTATATAGTGTTATTCATTCTAATATAATTTTCGTACTATTTAATGAAAACTAATAAAGTGATCGTTCTGTTTGTCTTGAAGAGTAGAAATGATTGATGTTATACCTTCAAACTTTTAAACCAGATGATGCCGGAATCCTATAAAGTGAATACTCGTTCTCTTTGCGTTGAAAAGTAGAAATGATTGTTTTTTTTATTTTAGCTTCTGAACCAGTTGATAAAACCCCAGAAAGTGACCAATCAATGACTGGTGTTATTCATTCCAACTTTTGAACCAGTTAGTTTTGCCGTCTTGAAAGGTGCATTTAGATAGTGTTCATTGTTTCAAAAAATTCAAAAGTTGACGAGTTCTTGGTTTTGGTAATTTGAATTTTTTATGAAAAGGGTTGACCTGTCATTTTTCTTTTGTTTTTCGCGCTCTTTCTTTGCCAGATACTTTTCAAAGCAGCCTCATATCGCTGGCTCAGTACGTCAAGAGGAACTGGCGCGAGAGTTAGCCAACAGATGGGAAACATACGGGTTCAATAAGGTAGAATTACCTCAGTACAACGTGTTGCTGTCTTATCCACGTGAAGATCAACCTAATAAGGTTTCCATTGTGTGGGAAAACGGCACAGATGATGTCGAAATCATAGGAAAACAGCAGGTAAATTGACATAGAACTGTCGTCAGTGCTTTTGTTTTTGTTGGAGATTCGTTTTGGTGGCTTTATTCTAGTCTTGAATGTTGTTTTCATTGGTAGAGGAACTGGGTTTGAAACTACACTTCTAAACATCCATGTGCAGCCTTAATCAGTGTGAGAGCGCAAGTTCTTCCAGCTATGCTAATAACAAAAATTGCAAAAAGGAAACTGCGTTCAGTAATTTACTGAACTCACAGGCTAAGTCATACGTTTTAATGAGTTATAAAACAATATTTGCTGATTTTCTATATAAAATAAACCAACGCGCAAGATGAGAAAAACCTAGCTGATAATGTTGCTTGCTGACAACATTCCGTTTCCTTTTTTGATTGATAATAACAACAACATGAACAATGATAATAGTAAAAACAATAATGATGACTTAAAATCACAACAATGTCAAAAGTGAACAATTAATGCTAGTTAGAAAAGTCCTTTTCTGAACCTAGTAGCTCATTTGGTCGGCGATTATCTTCAACTTCCGCGACGTTAAGCGGATGAGAGTCTGTATCTCCCTCTGGGTGAGACACTATATCCGATCTCGTAAAGCTGAGTAAGCTTTGGCATGAAAAAAGGTGACACAAATGTTCGAACCTCTGTGTATGGTACAAGTAATTAACCTAAGCACAGTATCTGCTCGCGGCGCGTTCAACGTATATTTTACAACTTTTTGCTTGATTTTTTTTCTTTACTCCGTTAGGTCCGAGGAAGTCCTGACACAAATAAAACGTTTCCTTACATGTCATATCATGCTTACAGTCCGAATGGCACGGTTGTTGGAGACTTGGTGTATGCTAACAGGGGCAGCAACGAGGACATTGAAAAGCTGAAGGAAATGAATGTGACTGTAGAAGGAAAAATTGTACTCATACGCGGTCGAAACGTATGTCTAACTTGTTTCATTTAAATCTCTTGCCAATTCTGAAGCAACGTATGAAAGTAACTAAGTTTAGTTTAGACTTCGTATTTTCCATTTTGTTTCTTGATGAATAAAGCTAGTTTTACCCTTAACTGAAATATTCCCATTTCAAGAAAATCTTACTTCATCTAACACCATAAGTCGATTGTGTCTCGAAAGAAAGTCTTTTTGTTTACGACCGAAGTTTTGACATTCTTTGGTGGAACGTAACATAAAAAACAATAAAATTTTTTTAATTCATGCTTTTTATATACCTCGGACATTCTCACAACTGCTAGATTTAGTGTTTTTTCTCGGGTTCAAACTCTTTATGACAAATCATTCTTTTATCTCATTGCTATCAATAAGGTCTATGGACCTGAAAAGCACGGTGCGAAGGGTGTCCTCACTTTTCCTGACCCGATGTTTGGAGGCAAATTCTTCAACGATACTTACCCAGATGGTCAGTGGCTACCACCGGATAGTGTACGCGAAGGATCGGTTTATAGCAATGGAAACAAAGGAGACCCGTTGACACCCGGGATCCCGTCACTGGATGGAATGTACCGTTTGCCGTACAATCAGAGTCGGATGCCCGGTATCCCATCACAACCAATCTCGTATGGAAACGCATTGAACTTGCTTCGTCAACTATCAGGTACAATTTAGTTTATTTTTCCAAGCAGTGATATTGATGACGATGACGCGATGGTGATGATAGTTTTATAAAACACCAGTCACCAGATTCTAGAGAAGTGCATTACTTTGAGTAATAAAAACGTTGGGAGCTTGGCCACGTGTCTTGAATTAATACCGAGAGATTATTATAAAAGCCAACTAAAAGAGGACTTTAATTAGTTGTCTTAATTAATAATCAGGTTACCTACGCTATGTATAGTGATTCATAAAGACGTCTAACTACTCGAGCTTGCAGCAAAGTTGATAAGATATAAAAGAAGGAAGAAAAAACAAGTTAGAGTAAACTTAATTTCTTAGTGTGCAAACTATGTAGTAACTGTTTGACTCGTTTCGGGTCAAGGTAAGACACTGAATATATGCAAACATGTATAGGAATAACATCATCTGTGCATGCGAAGAGACTCTTTTACTTATTAACAAAGCAACGGGTGAACGCATGGAATGGATAAGTAGAAACCATCACAATATATATTGATATACGTTGCGCAGAGAAAGGCAAAAAGGAACAAGATGAAAACTCCAAGTAATTAACTGCTGTTTATACTAATTATTGTGTACTAATGTGTTGGCGTGCATGGGAAAGAAAGAAAAGTAAGAAGGAGACTCCTCGTAATGGGCTCCTGATAGCACTTGTTACTGTCTACTATACTGTGAAGGGACAAAGATGAATAGCGGAAGATAACACTCCCACTAATTAGTTCCTGTTAGCACTTTACATTTTTTCTCCTGTATTGCAATAAGAACAAAGGCGAACAGGGGAAAATGAACGCTCTTCCTGATAATCGGCTCCTGGATCCTGTTACTAATTAAGTTTGTCCACTACTGTGTTGGGATCAAAGTCAGATATAAAAAGGTTCTTCATATTTGAGTCTAATGGCTTTTTTGCTTTCCGTAGGAAAGACGGCTCCTGAAAAAATGCGCGGAAGTATCAAGTTTCTGTTTAACGTAGGACCTGGTTTTAAGAAAAACGGTACCAAACTTAAACTAGAAGTTAACAACTATTTAAAGCAAAAGACCATTTACAATGTAATTGGAACAATCAAAGGAGAAGTTGAGCCTGATCGCATTGTTCTTATTGGTAACCATAGAGATTCGTGGATCTTTGGAGCAGTCGATGCTTCGAGTGGAACTTCCGTGACTACTGAGATTGCAAGGGGTTTAAGTATACTGCTCAAACTAGGTTGGCGACCGCGTCGAACCATTAAAATCTGTAGTTGGGGAGGAGAGGAGTTTAATTTGATTGGCTCAACAGAATGGGTGGAGCAAAATCAGAAAATATTAACGGAGAGAGGAGTGGCTTACATCAATTTAGACATTGCAGTTGGTGGTAACTACGTTATGAGGGCACGTACTAGTCCGCTGTTCAAAGAAGTTACGTATTCCTGGGCGCAGAAAATTAAAGATCCAAACGCACACAGTAGCAAAGAAACGATTTACGATATATGGTTGGAAAGGAGTCCATCTTTGGACAATGAAAATCCAAAAATCTACAATTTGTTCGCGGGTAGTGACTATGCTTTCTTTTATGACTATATTGGTTTACCATGTGGAGATTATGGTTATTGGTTTGGTCACGATAACTCTTCGTATTTGTATCCTGTCTATCATTCGCAATCAGACACATTTCACTGGATGAAGAGCTTCATTGATCCACAGTTTGCGTTTCACAAACTTATGACTCGGTTTGGAGGAGGAATGTTGTTGGACTTTGCCGATTCCGCCATTCTTCCATTTAGTGTCCCGTATTTCGCTGATGCCCTTAATACATCTTTCCACATCCTAAAGTCTTCAAAGGAATTCGAGCAACATGGAATTTCCCTTGATCTGCTTGAAGAAGCTATCGAAACATTCAAGAATTATTCAACTGAGTTTGAAAACTTTAGATCAAAACTCACCGGAAAGGAAAAATTTTCTATCCTTCGTCGAGTAAACGATCAATTAAGTCAGCTAGAAAAAGCATTTATCTATCCGCAAGGTTTACCGGGAAAGCCATTTTCACGTCATGTTGCTTTTAGCTTTGGTGGCTTTCGTAACCTCAAGTCTGGAGTAGCTTCGTTTCCAGGAGTAACTGAAGCTTTGTATCGTGCATCAAAAAACGGAGACTGGGAAGAGGTTAGGCGTCAAGTGTCGATAGCAGTTAATTCAGTTTTATCCGGAAAGCAGGTTTTGGAACTTTATTAAAAAACGGCAGTTAAGGGAATACGAGTCGAGGAAACTTCTATCTTGAAAGTTTTGTTGTGATAAAACTCTTTACATCTATGTTTAAGGAGGAGAAAACGAGTATGTCTTGTGTTTCAGAGGTACGCGTTAATTTGTATGAATGAACATTTGACTTTTTGTTTTTCAAGTTTTCTTCACAGTACCAAAAATTCTCTTCTTTTTAATATTAAAAGAATGAATCTAAATTAATTGCTTAGTGAAAAACCAACTTTAAACAAACAAGCTCATTGTTTTATTGCAAAACTTTTTTCCCTCGGGAGTGACTTAAAGCAGATGAACACCTAACTGTATGCAAATTACAAAAACATTCTACTGAGATGACCACACGGTCGAAACGTTTAAGAATTAAAAAAATTATTAATTTTAGCCTATAGCAGATCCGGCATTTTTTAATAAAAACATTATGACAACAACCTAAATGTTCTTCTACGAATTTCCTTGTCAATCCGGCAACGTTGGGTATGAGGAGGAACGTTGAAGCCTTGTGTACAGATCTGGGGGATGGGTTGAACATGGCACTAGCGACTTCGTTCTGGTGTAAATCGGCAGCGATGCTTTTATATAGAAATGCTTAACACGGATGCCACGAAATCCCGGTTTGTCGCCAACAAGTGCAAAACTTGTGGTGATTTGTCACCCGGTTCTTCTTTAAAGGGCTTTGAGGCACATCACTACCCTTTCGACGTTGACTTGCTGCATGGTAGCCAGTAAACAGTAAAACTTTGTACATGTCGTGCTTCGATATCCGGAAAAATTATACGTTAGCTTTGCTTTTCAGTTTGTACACAGTGCTTAATGTTTGCTTAATTTTGACCCAAACATGGCTGGGAGCTGGGCTTTGGGTGCTCGCCCCGTATTCAAAGACCGCTAACTTTAGTTATATGAAATGATTCACCAAACTGATAATTGGCTTGAAAGAACTCGCTTATCGCCATCATCACGTCAAGTGACTCGGAATTGTAAGAGAAACGATTGTATGTTTTAATATTACTCTCAAAAATTACCAATTTCATTTACAGTAACTTGGTTGGAGATATCTGAACAAAACTTGAAGAATGTTTGTTTTTGTTCACAGTGTTGACCTACAAACTTTGAATTATAATGTAAGGGTATAATTGTATGACGTTATAAAACAATGTGGACTTTGTTGATAACAGGTGATATTAAATTAATTTCCGAAAAGCAACCGAGTCTCAAAAAGATCATGTTAACAAAAATATATTTCTGTTTCGTGTGTTTTCTATTAAAGTTTAACATGCTCTTTATAGTTTGAATATTCATGTTTCCCCTTAATCCACTAAAACATAGCTTGTTATATGTAGGAATAAGTATTCCCTTTGGCTGCAGCAATTGTTTGTACTATATCGAAACTGTCTTTAGCCTTTATTTTTATCTGCAAATTTATGTGCATCTACTAGATATACAGTAAATCTCCCATTTCGTTATCTTTGTTTATAGTTTTTTAAAAAGGCACCGAGAATCTCATATCCGCACAGTGTGTAATAATCCCGTAAACAATTGGTAAAGTAATTGGTCAAAACTTCTGAATTCTGCGGTGTTTGATAAAGATGAGGTATTATGCGGATAATTTTAACCCGCTTTGAAGGCAGAGTTTCGGTTTTTTACCAAAAAATTTCCATTTTAGTGAAGCACTGATGTGCCTTTAATTTAGTCTTTAAGAAATATTTTTACGAGAAATGTGATAGCTAACAAGATAAACATATAAAGTCATTTCGAACTTAAGCTGATTTCTATTTCCTGGCAGCTTGTTTAATTTGAAGTTACTTATTCAGTTTTTGTAAACCAGGCACTGAATACCGCGAGATAGAAAGGGATAATGCTTTACTCCATTGTAACACAAGAGATACAGAAATCCAAAACTAAAGCTTTAATCTTCCCTGATCGAAAGTAGCTTTACAAGCCCATTACAAAAATCTTTCCTTTCTCTGTTGGGGGTTTTAGTTTAATCAAAACTTGATCAAGGTAAGAATTTGTCTTTAGATATAGTAAGTTTTTTTTTAATAGCAGTCGGCATCACCTGTAAATAGATTTGATTACATAGCTCGGTTAGCTAATTAAAAGCAGCATCAGTGTTAGATGCTTTAAAACATCTTTCCTATTACAGAGGGAGGAGAAGCAAATTCACTTCATATCTATATATTACTTTTAACATCAACAAACTAAGTCTTCTCAAGTTCCTTAACGAGGTACGTTTTTATTTATATTTCAATTCTGAAACTGTGCAAAATAAGCTCAGCTAGCTAAAATTAAAATTTATGCTTACTGGATTTTTAAGTAATTTTCTCCTGGGAGTTTTATTTATGATGTACAAGGAGACTGTTTAGTGTCATGTGCCTTAAAGGTTCTCAGTTGCCGAAATTTAAATAGCTGTCTCAAATATAACATTTATAATTGCAAGATGAAGAAAAAGTCAAAAAGTCATTGGATAAAAGATTTTTAATTAAAAACTTCAACCAAATTGCTTTAAATTTTAGCCATTTACAATAAAATGCAAAACTTAAGCTTCAAAACTTTGATTCGCTTTAGACCAGACAAACTTTACAACAAAAATACAATTCAGTTTTGCTTTATACTTTAATCAAATTATCAAAAAAACAAATCCTATGGAAACAAATTATATTCAGTAAAGTATAAAGAACACATCCATTGGCACTATATCCACGTCCAAGCTGGTAAGTTGAAATATACGAACAATTTTGTTAACCAAAATCTTAACCGTGCCTCTATTCCCTGTTATTGCACATTAGAATTTTATTGTCATTGGTTTTTTTTTTGTTTAATTTTTCGATAAAATTTCGAACGGTCCTTTATGTTTTCTTATGAAAAAAGATTTTTATGGCCCAATCATTCAAACAGCACTCAGCCTCCAATGGCTTGCTCAATAATTCGTAGCTTGTACAAAGAACTCGAGTCGAGGAAAATTTAATGTTTTTAGAAACTATATCCTTTTTTCTGTTACATTTGAGCAGGATTTCTTCAGTTATTTAGTTAATTACTTCCATTTGTCAATTATGTCGTCTATAGTTTGTTTTCCATAGAGTACGCCACCTTGAATACTTAAAACTTATAACGAACCAAACGAGCTGAGCAAAATGAGAAAAAGCGCCAGGAAGAAATGTGAAAGTTTTATCATATGACTGGGTGTCACTTTACAGGAAAGACAAACTTCGAAAATTGACCTGGCATGTGCTGGATAGGTACATCGCGCAACGCAGCACAGCAAAGCCAAGGTTGGTTGCCGAAAATGTCGTTACAGCACACGTATAAGGAATTCTATGAGCAAGGAAAATGCATCTTGCATCACATCAGGCCAAAATATTCAAGGTGGAATAATTTCATAAAATGATATCTGAAGTGATTATTCATCTTCTGAATTTTTGAATCTGTAATAAAGCATGATTGGTTGATTGATTGATTGATTGATTGATTGATTGATCTTCACCAAGCTTTGGAAATGATAAAATGATGAATGTGTTCTCACATTGTGTGGCAACTCAGATTATTTCCTAGTCTCCTTCATATGCTGGAGACCAATCAAATGAAAGACCAAAACAGAGCTTATCATCCAGACCAAGCTAGGACCCGCAGGGGTCGAAATACCAGACCTCCTACATACTTATTTTTCTGAACAACTGGTAGTTTGAGTTAAGCTAACTATATCAATAAGTAGATCTTCTGTGGCAAGCACATCAGGCGCGCCTCGTGTTGATGCCTGCTTTATACACAGTAGTGTCTCAGAGTTTGATTCTGGTTCTATTAAACGAGTATCAATGATGTATAGAGTAACATTTTTATATACTGCTTTTAGTTACAAAAGAGCTTTTAATATCCAAAATACCGAATGTGGCGGGGCAGGACAGGACCAAGGCAACCGGCTTGCCTGCAATGAAATTAAGAGAGAAACTATTGGTAGTAAGCTGGTAAATAAACTGGACGAATGCACTGTGTATTGCAATGACGTAGTGTGAACGATAATCGTGCATGGTTATCACTCAATTTTAAGCACATGCCAAAGAGAAACTTGAAAAATTCAGGCTTCAACGAGTAGCGAAACCAGTGCAGTCCTCTAAACAAAATAATTGCAACTGCAATTGAAGTTAGTATGAAAATGTTAAGTGTCGTATATTTTTAGACAAATGGGGTCTTTACGGCAGACAGGAACGCAATTTCCGTATACAAATGTTCATTCATTTCGTTGATTCTGTTCTTACAAAGCAGTGTGTAGATAATTTAAGTTCATGAAGATAATTTGTTTGTCGCCTGTTGTTGGTCATAGCAAGAATGTCCTAAGTATTAGCGACTAAATTGTGAATTTTCCAAGTGCGATTGAAGTTACTTATGGAAATGGTAATTGTCGGATATTTTTAGACAAATAGTTTTTTACGGCAGATAGGAATGCAATCTATGCAAATGTTCACCCATTTCGTTGATTCTGTTCTTACAAAGAGGCGAGTGAATAATTTAAGTTCATGAAGAGAATCTGTTTGTCACCTATTGCTAGACATAGCAACAATGCCTTAAGTGTTAGCAATAAAATTTTAAATTTTACAAGTGCAATTGAAGTTACTTATGAAAATCGCAAGTTTCGGTATATTTTTAGACAAATGGGGTCTTTATGACAGACAGGAACGCAATTTATACAAATGTTCACCCATTTTGTTGATTCTGTTCTTACAAAGTAGTGCAGTAGATAATTCACGTTTATGGAGATAATTTGTTTGTCGCCTATTGTTAGTCATAGCAACAATTCCTTAAATGTTAGCAATAAAATTTAAAATATTACAAGTGCAAATGAAGTTAGTATGAAAATGGTAAGTATCGTATATTTTTAGACAAATGGGGTCTTTACGGCAGACAGGAATGCAATTCGGAATAGAAATATTCATCCCTTTCGTTGATTCTGTTCTTACAAAGTAGTGTGTAGATAATTTAAGTTTATGAAGATAATTTGTTTGTCGCCTATTGTTAGTCATAGCAACAATGTCTTAAGTGTTAACACTAAATTGTAAATTTTACATGTGCAATTGAAGTTACTTATGGAAATGGTAAGTGTCGTATATTTTTAGTCTTTAGACAAATAGTGTCTTTACGGCAGACAGGAATACAGTTTATACAAGTGTTGTCCCATTTCGTTGATTCTGTTCTTACAAAGCAGTGTGTAGATAATTTAAGTTTAAGAAGATAATTTGTCTGTCACCTGTTGTTAGTCATAGCAACAATGTATTAAGTGTTAGCTACAGAATTTTAAAATTTGCAAGTGCAATTTGAAGTGAAAATGGCAACTGTCGTATATTTTGAGACAAATAGCGTCTTTATGCCAAACAGGAATGCAATTTATACAAATGTTCACCCATTTTCGTTTATTCTGTTCTTGCAAAGTTGTGTGTTGTCGGAATGTCAGATACGCGGCATAGTGGGAGTAAATAAAACTTTCCTTCAAACAGATAGTTAACAACACACCCTAAAGTAAAGCATTAAACTACATTTTCGTCAGTCTGATCAGTTCGATTTAAGCAAATCATTTTTGAGCATGGTAAACAAGCTTTGCTATGGTAAATTAAATATTAAAACCTGTCTGAGATCAAGATTGCAGATATATTTGATAGTTTCCTAAGTGTCGCTTAATCCTGAAAGCTGAGGATATTTTATAAAATCAGGATCAAAGAATACAAAAATTTGACTGGTAAGGTATTGATCTATTGATGTTAAAAAGAAATGGAATTTCTTTCTCAAAATGAACCAAAACTGAGTAAGTCAAATTTTTGGTTACATTTGTTTCAATTACGAATGCAGAATTAGATCAAAATTATAAATTTCAATATGTGGATATCTTATATCCACGGTGAATTTAAAACATACTCTTTTGATGGTAAATTTTCGGCAGAACATCCAAGTCCTTCTATACCTAGGTTCCATAACAGCATCAAACCCGCTGAAATGTGATTTGTTGTTTTACACGCACTTTAAAAAAACCTGTACAATTTTGTCCAGTTTTGTTGCATATAGTTGTTGGTCACTTCAGCATCAAAGTTTGTTATAATTTTAATGAATGTTTTGAATGGAAATGGAGGACTGGAAAACACAGGAAGTAAGGTGTCGCAAGCTAAAAGCCCAGCAGTGCTATACCTATTGTCAGAGCCACATTGTGGTTCAAAATAAGTGCGAAACAACACGAATTTCTTTTCTGGATTTTAGTTGCATTACTAAAATTTTCAGTCAAAGTTTTTCTTTAATTTGGCCGATTTCAGTCTTGCTGTTCTTATCATGAGGTAAGTAATGTGTTTTACATCAATTCTTAGAAGCCATTGTAAGTTGGGTTCGTCACAAAATATATTATAAGCTGTCAATTTGACTTGCTAAAATTTCATTTGCAAAAATAATTTGTTTGCACGATGAAAAGCTTTGCAAACACGACGCTTTTTTTCTGTGAAAAAGCGAGTATATTATATTTATAGTTAACCCGCGTTCGGATTTAAACGAAAGATTTTTAAAATTAGCAACGTATAGGAGAACTAGGAGCTGTAAAGAAAATAATTTGTTTTCTCAAGAATACAAAGGTATCTCATCTTAGTCGGAACTAGAAAAAACTTATGAAAGTGATATCGATTGACTTGGCGCCAATACGATAACTTTTCAATGAAGCTTTTTGAAAGGCCAATAAAACGGACACTAAATGTTAATATTATTCTTTACCTGCCTATGCCAAATTATAGACGTTTCGTGGTTTATGAAGAATAACCCGCCACTTACTGCTTTAAAAATTTACATGAAATGGTGGACTTGAGAACTGTTTGTGCGTCTGTGGTATAGTTGGTTTTATAATTTGTTAGTTTAGCTCAGTTGGTAAGTTAATTCTCTGATGTCCCAGGTTCCATCCCCGGTGTTTCCATTTCATCATATGCACGACCTTCTGTTCGCTTCAATGTCCATCGACAGCTGGTAACCCGGTTTAGCATTTTCCGTTTTCTATTATTTTTTAAATGTTTATCAGACTTAAGAGATCAACATAACCGGTAAATGCAGAGTTATGAGCCACCCATGAGCGAGTCTTGTATTCTGTTACTGGTTGAAATGACTTGCATGATTATAATTCTTAGATTTATGTTGAAGCTGTGTGATAAAACACCCAAAATTATTACAGTTTCCTGCAATTCA
Organism: Isaurus tuberculatus; assembly: GCA_025447995.2. Classification (NCBI taxonomy): domain Eukaryota; kingdom Metazoa; phylum Cnidaria; class Anthozoa; order Zoantharia; family Zoanthidae; genus Isaurus; species Isaurus tuberculatus. Next base: position 16,505 of record JAOEHV020048882.1, read on the forward strand.
GCCACTAATTGCAATTAAGGTTTAAAATCGACCAAGCGAATTAGTTTTATTGTTGTTTATAATATAATGTGAGGAATTCGTGTCCCTTTTTACCACGTTTCACGTTTCAAGACATCGCACAAACATGGTTTATATTTTTAAAATGATTTACAATTAAAATTTTTTTTCGTCCATAAATAGTATATTTTGTATTTGTTGTACTTTGTCGGATTTGAAAGAAGAGGTGAATATTGTCGTTAGTGCAGGGAAGACATGAATTGGTGTGCATGGGTATAGCACTGCATGAGTCGCGCTTTATATTAATTTTACCCGGATTGACGGATGTCTCCAACACTGAATTTTATCTTAAAAAGAAGTGAAACAGATCAAAACAAGGCAGTTATTTACTTTAATAATATGCTAACCTTTACTAAAACTGCTAACGGACGTATCTGCGTAGAACGGCTAGCTGGAATAAGATCTTCATCTCCTTCAAAAAAAATTAAATGCTATATAAGAAATCTTGCATTTTCATAATGTCCAAAGTATATCATGATGAGAGGCGATTACTGAATACTCGTGTCCCTTATTGTACCTTTAAATTCAAGTTACTGGTTGAACAAACATAAACTGAAGCCATTTGTAGTTATCTTTAAAAATAAATATGTATGAATGAGTGTGTGTATATATCTTGT
>JAOEHV020048992.1:0-17170 GCA_025447995.2 Isaurus tuberculatus
GGATTTTATATAATAAAAAGAAAATTACATGTCTGCTTGGAGATACGAAATTTCTTTCTCGTGTTTGAAAAATATTTCACTCGTTCGCTGCGCTCACTCGTGAAATATCTTTTAACACTCGAAGAGAAATTTCGTATCTCCGCGCAGCCATGTAATATCCTCTATATATTTCATAGCTGGCTCTATTGTCCCTCATCTAGCCTTTGTTGTAGTTTCTGTCGGTAGAGTAGCTGGTCTTCAAACTAAAACTGTGATATCCACTTTCAGCCTTGACCAGACCAGTGACCCAACGTGCTTCTAGCTTCATTTTTTCTCGCCATCTTGGAAAAGTGCGGAGAGACTCTCAGGAATGCTTTAATGAGGGCGCACACTTTTTTTTTTTTTTCACGTTAAATGATTGGAAACAATTTTGCATTACTTGGTCAGTTTAAATAAAAAGAAGCTTAATAATTATGATTTTGCCTTCTTATTCTAAAGCCGGCGTACAGAGAATAAAATATTCCAGCTATTAAAAGTGAATATTTCGTTAGGTCAAACGACATAGAATTCCCTAGAAATAAAACCAACTGATCACTTGAGTTATTCGAACGGACTTACCCGATTTAATCTCTCGTTACTCCTACAAAAGATACAACTATTTGTATGTTTTTATCCAAAGTCTGTGAAAATAAGTGCTTTTATATAAAAATATTAGGTATAAATACTACAATGACGGCAGCACTTACTTGTGTTTTGTAGTAGAACAGTTTACTCTCATGTAGGACAAACCATCTTTTCTTCCAGTTCTTGATCCTTCCCCCTAACTTAGTAAGATATCCCTGTTTTCTTTGATCTCCCTGCACAAACCAATGAAAATAAATAAAAAAGAAAATTTACTCAAAGGTAACTAACAAAAAGAAGCCAAAAAGGGCCCTTCAGTTCTCTTGATAAAAATTTTCGCTCGACAAAACGAGTCAAAATGGCAGAGGTTAAAAGCTCGTTAAAGGAATTTCCATTGGAATCATTGGAATCATTGTAATTAGGAAACTAAATGCCGAGCCAAGCATGCTAAATTTGCTGACTTTTTGTGCCTTTAGTTATTATAGTTTTCACAACTGACTGAATTGGACTTTAAGCTGGCAATGCACAATGCTATGTTGACCTGACCATGTCGACGGGATGGAAACGAAACACTGTATGTCCTTTAAAAAATCTACTCACCGGTGTCTTTTTTCGATAAAAAAAAGTTAGAGAGGGCAGATATTTTAATTTTGAGAACTTAAAAACATCCGCTCAATGTTTCAGAAAAAGGATTCACAAAGCCTACTTTTTCAAAACTTGTTTTTAGAAAAAAAGTCAGAAATTCAGATACAGGTCCATCTAACTTGTTTTCCCAAAACTTTTATTTTTTCAAAAATCGTCAGGGCAACAAAACCCCCTGACAACAAGTTTTAACGGTAAAGAATTATAACGAAATACTAATACCTTCTTTAGACTGACTGTAGTGTATGTGGCACAAGTCTTGAGAACCTTTTTATTTGAATCTGTTGATCCTTTTCTACTGTTTGTTCCTGACTTGTTCTCATCATCAATATAACATAAGCTATCAGGTGGAAAACAATAGTCTCTTGTTCTACTGCTCTCATCATCTGAGGAGTCTGTTGAATCTCCTGTGAACGGCATGTCTCTCAACTGGGATGCTCTCTACAAAAAAATGACAATTCAGATTTTTAAGAACACTTAGCGACAAAGCCTCTAATTACTCAGGCCCCTCTTCCGAGAACAGTTTACCAAGCCTAAACTTAAAACATCTCAACTGGGTTAGTGTCCTAGTGGTCAGGGTGCCGGACTTGAATGCGGTTGACCCGCGGGTTCAAGTCCCGCTCTGACCACTAGTTGGATTTGTCTTCGGGTAAATCCCAGAATCAAATCACCACCCTTTGTAAATAGCCAACTGGTCTGCCTCCTGCCAGTTGGGATTCTTAATTGCGAGACGCGATGGGAAACCTTTTTTTCTTGACTGAAATTAAAGATCAAAGATTAAAAACATCTTCAAGGAATACTTTTATTCTTTTAATTTTAATCAACATATATTACTAGATTTACAGTGCCGGTTTTATAGCTTTTAGTCTTTGTATATGCTGGTGCTTTATAACTTTTTTATTACACAGTTACGGTAGATATCGATGTGATAAAGCCGTGATGAAAACCCATATCAGTGAAGTGATATAATATCACTTCACAGTAAAATGGTCCAATGAAGTGATCCGATAGAAATACTTTCAGCCAATCACATAGCTTCTATTATTGTATCACGAGTTTGACGACGTACGCCTCCCGCCTTTTATTCAAACAACTTTTGAAATTAAAAACATGGCTTCTTCGCTGTTGGTATATTGTTGCATCTACCCAAAATTGTGAAATAAACAAATTATAAAATGTTAATTAATAATTTTGTGATATCATTTTTATTCACGAGTTTTTTGTATCATATCACGAACGAGCAAGTCCGCGAGCGAACGAGCGAGTGAGTGATATGATACAAAAACACTCGTGAATAAAAACGATATCAAGCTATTAACATGTAATAATCTCGATATATTTTATTTGAAATCATATAGCATCAAAACATTTAATAAATAATCCGCTTTTGATCATTATCGTTCTAATTATTGTTTTGTATTGCATGTTTAAAAAGTATAACTTTAGCTCTGGAGGCAACAAGAGCTCCCAAAGAGAAAGTTTATTTGGCCACCTACAAGCTGATTTTGAAAACTTTGATTTTTTTCTTAAAAACGTTGGATCTTTTAGGTAAAAAAGGTAAATACTACTTATGAAGTATGTTTTACTGGAAGTATCAAGAAAAAATTAAATAGTGTTTTCTCACTGAAGGTAAACCGAACTTACCCCTTTTAGAGTTGCATACACTGGGCAGGTCTGTTCCTGAAAGTAGAAAAAAAGAGATACTTTGGATAATAGGGCGATAGTTGTAGTACTCGTACAGCAGGAGAATATTATTTAATGAACATCATTTATTGAAATTTCAGTACTACTTCAACAAAAGATCCATCATCTCAATGGCAACGACGATGATGATTCATCTTTAAAACAACAATGGCAATGATGATGATGATGAACATGATGATTGAAACATCAACGATGATGATGAAAATGATGATTGAAACATCAACGATGAAGATGAACATGATGATTGAAACATCAACGATGATGATGAACATGATGATTGAAACATCAAAGATGATGATGAACATGATGATGATGATTGAAACATCAACGATAATGATGAACATGATGATGATGATTGAAACATCAACGATGATGATGAACATGATGATTGAAACATCGACGATGATGATGAACATGATGATTGAAACATCGACGATGAGGATGAACATGATTGAAACATCAACGATGAGGATGAACATGATGATTGAAACATCAACGATGATGATGATGAACATGATGATTGAAACATAAACGATGATGATGATGAACATGATGATTGAAACATCAACGATGATGATGATGAACATGATGATTGAAACATCAACGATGATGACGATGATGATTGAAACATCAACGTCCTTTGTATAACAAAGAAAAGTTCAATGGTGACAATCTTAACTCTGCTCACACAAACCTTCAACAGATTTATTTCCTTTGTGGTATCCTCTAGAGTAGAATAAGGTGGAGAGTCTGTGCCTGTAAGCATCAAAACAAGACATTAAAGATATTCAGTAAACATCGTAGTCCATAAAATTCCTGCTGATCAGCTCTTACGATCTTAGCAAAGCTTTAGAACCTCCTCCAGCATCAAATGGATGTGTTGGAGATCCTGCAAAATGATGTCCTTCCATCAAGTAAGTGATCTGCATTGGTGTCTCCACTCTGATGATCGAGGATTGAATTTATAGATGACACAGGTGGAAATCACAATGAAGGGTAAACCACCTCTTAATTTCATCATTAATAGAGTAAAATTACGGTGCTTGTTGTTGATGATACCAATCGAACAATAATCACATTTATGCTAATGCAAGTATTATGGTGTGAATATTCCTTGTAGTTTCCTTTGACGATTTTTTAACTATATCCCTAAACTGAAAGCAACTGCTATAGTGAGGATTAGTGGTAAGTCAGAACAACTAATGAGTTGATTTTTAGGTTTTACCGTTTAATTGTCTAAATTACACGTTGTACTCGTTTTGCTAAAAACTATTGAACAAGTAATTTAACTTTGTTAAAATTAAAAAGTTCTTTTAATACAAACTTACAAAAAAATTTTACTCAAAACAATTTGCGTCTTAGACTAACCAGTAATATCGTTCCAAAGTCCATAATCCCAGTGATGTCGAATTGGCCTTGACACAAGGCTCACCTCTGAAGCTGTTCTCTCCAGATCTTTATGTCCATTATTTGGCAAAGCGCAGCTTGTGCTGCCCTCAATCATCTGTACTTCATTAGGGGGCTTATCTAATTCAGAATTTGATTTTGGTTGTTGCAAAATAAACGATGGAGATTCTGTATCTTCAGGTGCATAAAATCGTGATGGAAGAGGTGGAGGTGTATAAGAATCAGAGCAATCTTCTATTTGATTAGACAAGCTCTCACTTGTTGCTTCTGACATTGTATTAGCTGTTGAAGAACTCCCTTGCAATGGCGTTGCTTCTATCCCACCTGATACACTAGGCCAGTCATCATCATTAAAACGTTTTAAGGTCTCGTACAGTGTATTTATTACAGTATCTGGTTCAAGACGTGAGTCCAAAGACAAAAGACTTCCTGTAAGCGTAGTTTTACTTAAGTTAGTTTCTTCACTCAGTCTCCTGTCTTTTCTTTCATGACCTACCTTGTAAACTTCGGCCTCAGCTCCTTTCAAGTCAATTTTCAAATCAACAACATCTCCAGGTTCGAGATATGAGTCACCTGACAATGCCGAGTCCCTAGATCTGTCACCTACAGACAATAAAGATGTTTCACTCATTGCTCGACTACTCAAAGGTGAAGAAGCGTTTGAACGGCCAAATTTTGGCATTAGATGCATATAAGCACTGCTAGGATTCTGAATCTGAATGAAAAACTTTGCTTTTGAATTTCCTTTAGACTGCGATTCCTCACTCCTTTGCAAGGACATGTAATAAGAAATTTGCCCATTTGTGCCCTTTTGTTTAGTACCCACATAACGAGGTATTTTAGATGGACTTTTTCCACTAGAGGTCCTTTTGATTAAAATTTCACCTGGTTTATCTTCACTCCCTGGACTATCAGGAACATGAATTATTTTTGGTTCTTCTGCATCTTTAACAGGTATCTCTATGTTTGGTAAACTATTTTCAGATTTTGATTCGTTTAAAATGTCATCATCATTTGCATTTGGTGATGAAAGGTCGTTGGTGCTTTCAGTTATCGACATGGGAGATACTGGTGGACTCTCCGACGTTGATGGTGTGAATTTGTTTCCAACGGTGACCAGAAGTTCAGTATGTTCCACCTTATTGGAATTGATGGAGTCTCTCTGAGAACTCTCGACTTCATTAAGTGGCTCCAGTTGATAATAATCATTTTCATCTGATTTGCGTTTCTCTTTTCTTTCACTTTCTGTTAAGTCTGAAACAGACATTCTTAATCCTTGCCACTCATCTGAAAAGATAGCAGTAATTAATGTTAAATACTTTGCATCAATAATTTAGGATGCCTCCAATGGTATTAACAAAACTTTCACACTAAGATGGCTAATCATTAACTTCTAATTCTTGCTTTTAAACCACAAGTGTAATTTCTTATCATCAATTCTGTTCATTGCTTGTTCTATATCAAAGATTTTAAAAACAGCATTCTTTAAAACTACACACAAATTAAAATATGTATTGCTAAAGAAAATATACCTCTTTTAAGAAATTCATAAAAAGTTCTCAGCACTGACTACAAACCATAGCTAAATTTCAGTTTTGTTTCCAAGTCCTTGATTATTTCAACTGCTCTCTTATTTGTCACATGTTGCTGATTTGAAGTTACTTTCAACTTCTGGTTTTCAGCCTCCAGCTTGTCAACAGTTGATTTCAGCTTCTCATTTTCAGATGTAATGTCTTTCAACTGACTATTAAACTATAAATAAAACAAAATTATGCTAACTTAGTACCAAGGAACATACTATCAGTAATCAATTTTGAGGGAGCCAATTAAGACCCTTTTTTGAGCAGAAGTTTTCTGAATGAAGAAATTCTGCTTGCACTTATAAAACTACTTAAACTAGCTTAGAAAATGTAGAGTCCTGGGTCTAATCCCCGATAAACAAGATGGCATTGCACGGAACACTGTTGCCAACCATCTTGTACTGACAATAATTGTTAGTGTTATGTTTTATGGTATGCTAATTTGAATTTCCATTAAAGGTATTGATGCTAAAAAAACTGTAGAGATGTTTCAAATTGCTGTCACAGGGCTCCAAAGACACAAACTACACATGAAAAAAATAAAATTTCATTCTTTTTTTTTAATTTTTAGGTAGTTAAGTTATGCGATTAAGTGATTAAGGATTAAGTGTTAAGTGATTAAGGAACATGTGGAAGAAGATCACTAGGGTTATGTGCGATTGGAAGGTACCAAACAGACTCAAGGGGAGACTCCAAAAGGTGATGGTGAGACCAGCATTGTTGTATGGAATGGAGGCCGTAGCACTGGCAAAGGCAAAGGCAAAGGAGAGGTAGATGGAGGTGGCAGAGATGAAGATGCTAAGACACTCATTGGGAAAGATGAGACTGGGCAGGGCGAGGAACGAGGATGTTAGGCAAAGTTTAGGAGTGGAAGATCTTGGGCAGAAATTGAGGGAGATGAGACTATAGTGGCTGGGGCCTGGTTAGCCTAGTTGGTAAGGTGCCAGTCTATCGAGCGGGAGGCTAGGGTTTGAATCCTGGCCGGACCAACACTTAGGGTCATAATATAATTAAGGAGAAGGTGCTGCCTTTGTTCTAACATCTGCAAATGGTTAGACCTTCGTGTCTTCTCGGATAAGGACGTTAAATTGTAGTTCCTGTCTCTCGACGGTCTATCAGGGGACTTAAAAGAACTCACGCACTCATCAAAAAGAGCAGGGTAGTGATCCTGGTGTTGTGGTCTGTTTCTTCCACTGAGGGCACTTCTTATCCGCTGCCAAGTTGTGCCTTATATGTGAACCGCTGAAGCTGACTTTCTAAGACCATCAACTGTCTGACCAACTGTATCTACTTGTAAACAGGTTCTGAAAATCCCTGTGGGGAGAACTTGTATATATATCTATTGTATGGTGAAGAGAAAGAAGGAATATGTGGGGAAGAGAATGAGAAGAATGATGGTTGGGAAGATGTAGAGGGGAAGACTGAGAAGAAGGTGGCAGGATTGCATCAATATGGACTTGTGAGAGACTGGGATGACAGAAGAGGACACACTGGACAGGAGGGAGTAAAGGAGAATCATCCATTAAGGGATTAAAGCCTGTAATTCAAGAAGAAGAAGAAATTTCATGTGATTAAGTAAAAAACTCAATTTTTTCTTATATTTTCTTTTAGTTTGCTCAGGAACATGAAATAACACACACAGGGTCAAAGCTTTCTGTGGTTTAATAGACAAGTATTCTTAACAACAGTCTGCGTTGTTTAACACACCTCAGTGACTTTATTTTGAATCCACCCCTTGATCTGCACAGTTTTTTCTTCAATTTGTTTGGTTTGCTGCAGTCTCAGTACTTTCTGTACATTGATATAAAAAAAATCCATGTGAGAGAATGGATTTTTGTCATTAACATAGGTACTCCAAATTGTTAGTTTATAGTTATAAGTTGAACTTGTTTTTTTATCATAAAATTTTCTTTTCATTTGTTGAGCATTAGTTATTAGCTAATCGTTTTACAGTATATAGTGTCCCCTGGTTCTGGCTCTCATCTCCAGTTTCAAATGCAAATGAAAAAGTTGACCCCCCTGAATGGGACAGTAATGCATCACATGCATGTACTGATTACTAGCTACCCTGGTAAGGATGGAAAGCCGAGTCACCTTTGGCAAAAAGAAGGTTGCACAAAACTTGGTAAACTGAGATCAAAGCCAGTACCAGGCCCATATGCAGGGGGGTGCACATGCAAACCCCCCCCAATGGCCGTAAAGGTCTGCAAAAGTCCACTCGAGTACAAAAGTAATGGATAGATATATATGTTAGATACAATAAGTTTGGCGTTCTACATTCTACCATGAGCTCACATATTTTTCATTAACCCTTGAGATAACAATGAAACCGATATTTGCTTAATATGAAAACAATGTGTCCAGCTAGGTTTGGGGGGGGGGGTTGGTCCAAAAAAATTTTGTTTGCACCCCCCCAGCCTGCATACAGGCCTGAGTACATGTGGTTGTACTGCTGATGAGATCATACCAACTGCACCATAAAGAAGTTGTAGCATAAGTTACTAACTATGTTATAGTCCTGTAATACTCCATTGAAGATGTGTAGGGCAAAAAACAAAAAAGATCAAAAGGCTTTCAGTCAAATGTTTCTCATAGCTTTTGGGAGAAGAACCTTTTTTTTCCAAAGCCATTTTATTCCTGTTTCTGCCTTTGACTTTATGACTGTTATTATTTACCTCTTTTTCAAGTTCTTCCTGCAGTTGTTTGGCCCTTTCTTCTTTTACAACAATGACACTTTCAAGTTCTTTCACCTTAAAACAAGTTTTCAAACAAATTTATAATTCTATCTGAAATTTTTAGAGTGAACAACCATTGATTAATAATTGTTGCATTTTTTAACTTTTCATTAAATTTATTCATAACTTTGTTTTTACTTTTCAAGTTGATTAAAGTACTCAAATATTTATTAAATTAAAAACATGTTTACTAATTTAGGTTATGTTTATATCAACAGTTGAATTTATTTCATACATGCATCTTTGTGACAACTTAAATTCAAATTTTTAATTTAATCAATTATTAAATAAATATCTTAAAACATTTCTAGCATATTTTATATACACATAATTTTAACATTTCAAGACATTAAACTGTAAAGACATTTCAACCATCCCCAACAGCTCCAGATTAGTTTTAGGTCCACATTTTCATTTCCATGTATAAATTAGATGTTGAGTCAATCTCTATTTGGAAAATAGGTTTAACTAATCATTTAAGAAATCGATGTATATAGTGTATACCATGAATGTAGGTTAGTAATGATTAGTTATTAGTTTATAATTATGCAATAAACCATTAGTGTTAGTTTGTTAGTACGATGTTATCAGGTTATCAGATTATTTATTTAAAAAAAATGGAATTAAGATTAAAAATGAATTATAAAATAATATAATTGATGTAAGTTGTCCAAATGTAAAAAGTCACAAAATTTAAAACTGTAGGGATGATCCTTATGCTATGTTTCATTCTTCATTTTCATAAAAATATTCTGACTTGTAGGACAAAATCATTTATTCATAGTTTTATATAATAAAACTAGTCAAATAACAATTTGTTATATACCTTGTTATTAGCATCTTCTGCTCTAATTTCTGCATTAGCTTTTAGCTGTTTCAATTCAGAAACCTAAGTAGTAAAATATAATGAAAAACAAGATAATCAATGGTTACAAATTTAAGTTTGGTTCATAAGAAATTTTCTTCAAGGTGTTAGGAGCACATTGAATGGAAGTTTAACTTGCCTAGTTGTTATAAAAACTAGAACTTCAAGGTAAACAAAAAATATAAAATAATTATCAAACTAAATAAATTTTAAGCATTTATCATTCAGCATTTACCAACTTATTTTGACAATAATATAATTTAAAATGAGTCGTCAAAACCAAACCAAAAAATTCGGTGTTCATGCTCAGTTACTATTAATAATACTAAATAGTTTAAGTTACAAGGAATCTCAAATACAAAACCAAAAACATGAAAATTTAAAAAATCAAATGAATAAAACATAAACATTGTTATAAACTTAAATTTTATATTTAGTTTGGAAGGGTGCATTAGAGGAATTTCACATAAATAAGGAAATCAGAAATGTTTTAACAGGCAAGAAAAATAATTAAGTAAAAAAGTATTAGTCAAGAGTATTAAAACAAATAAAATATAATGTACTGAAAATTAACATAAAACATGTAATACTGGAAGTTACAAACAAGATATGATACTGGCAGTCAGTTCAAGGTCTGTATAAAAATTCTGTTTGTGGCTTTTATTTTTGCTGGAACCAGAACTATAGCTACAAAACTGATGGAAATTAAAACTTTGTCTGCAATGCTTATATTTCTGAGACATAAACATGAATTTGTCAGAAAAACCTAAAAGCTTTGACCTTAGGGAAATAATATTTAAACATTTTTTATTATATGCTTGAATAAGAATGTTAACCCAAGTAAAAAATACAGTGAAAACTAACTAATAAACGGATATATACAAAATATTTATCTTAAAAATTTTGACTCAGTGTTGTCAGCAAAAATTTCAGCCCCTACTAGTACTATAACATAATTTCTTCAAGGATTCAAACCTATCCAGAAAAATTGGGTTAATAAATTAATTAGTATTTTTTGGGGGTTTTTTTTATTCCTAAATGCATATTATTTATATAAAAAATGATCATACATATATCAAAAAAATGGAAGCCATAGAAAATTAAAATAACATCTTTAGTATGTCAAAAAAAATTACTGACAAACATGACAAAAAAAATCTTGATATTGAGAATTGGAGAGCAAAGTTGTTATAAAATTTTAGATGAAACTGGGAATCAAGATCTTATATAAACAAATATGTTCCTACTTTTTGTCATTTATTTTTGACTCAGGAATCAAGTTAACTCAACTCCTGTAAATACTGATGTCCTTATAATTTTTTACGTGCTGAAATTTTATCAAATCATGTTGGTTTCAATTTTTCACACATTATATAACAGTTGATGTACAAGAAGAACAAATTCTGTAATTTCTTCTCTTCTTTTGACAGTAGAATGTTTGATCAAGAGATTGGAGGGAAATGACAGGTGATACATATCTGGCTGGCTAAAAGTGATGATTATAAGCTTTTATACAAAGCATATATTGTAAGCCAGTATCAAATAAATATATTTTAATAACTCCCGAGGGTGATAACTTCTAAGCCAAAAAATATACTTGAAAACCGAACCAAGTTACGAGAATGGCACGTTGACACTGTTCATTTAGCAACAAACGAACTAATTCATATACATAACTTAAAAAAGGCGACAAAGATCGTTCTTTGAACCAATATGCTTGTCTCTATGATCATGTGTTATATTTTACATGCATATATTAAACACTATATTAAATATACTCGTGAAACTGTGTCGCCTTTTGTTTTCAAAACAGGTGATGCCTGTTTCTTTTCAACGTCTTGTTTATCATGTTGTTATTGTTCCTTTATGGAAAAAGAGAAATGTAAAAGCTAACTTCCGCTGTCGTTCGATAATCTTATTTAAAAATTTTTTTGCACTCCGACAAATTCATCGCGTGAAGTTCTTCGATTTGAACTGTTGAATATTGACCGAAGAGGCATTGCATTTAGCTGAAATACTTTATCTTAGAACAAAATCTTTTGTCAGAATATGTCGCCTATGGCTTCAAGTAATTGTCAAATACATTTCGAAATAGCACGAAAATTGCAAAACATTCCCGTTGGTTTCGAATTTCAGTTTCAACTCGAACCAAATTAAAATATCACGCCTTGTGTCGGCCTTTTCCTTTGCTTAAAATGACCATCGTGTCAGGACAAGACTGTCACCAATCTTCTTATACTCTTGAAAACTTATTCCCGCACTGTTAAGCCATAGACTTCCGAACAGGCATACAGAAAGCAACTCGGTCATTCGATCCACTTTGCCATTGAAGCAATCGGCATTTTTTTTTCAAAACAAACAGCCAACTACTCTAGAGTTTACGGCTAATAGCCATTTCGAAAATGGAAATAAATTTTAAAAATTCGAATTTTGAAACCAATATCTTCGTTACACGTTTAACATAAAAAGGTATTTAGAATCGCTTAAATGCTTAAAAACGCTAAAACTACAAGTATACCTTTTGAGTGATGGCATCGCCGACTTTTGTTGCTCTCTCGCGGAAATTTTCGAACTGTCCTTCAAGGATCTTGTAGCGGCTTTGCCAGTTTATTTGATCTTCTTCCATAATTCTCAGTGATGCTTTAGAAACTATATCACCACATGTAAAACCAATCACGTATCCTTGCTTTGTCCATATAAAATGCAATTCGGATGATCACTAAAATCCACTACCAAACGCGGGAAAATATTTTGTACTCAGCCATGATACAAGTTCACAAATGTCTGCCACTGTTTGGAATATGTGTAATGCTGACGACACAACAGAAACAGATGTTGTTTTTTTTTCTGTTTCCTTGATCAAAGTATGAACTTAAACCCGACTCAAATGACTATTAAAAACAGAAGAACGTGCTCAATCTCTCTCTCATCGCGTAACAGTGAATTCCTTAAGATAATTTGAAGAGATGTACATTTCGGTTCGCGGTACTGATAACGTTTTGAAATATGTTTAGCGGGCACTTCAACCCGTCATTTCCACACTATACATTTGATATTCAACAAACGGCCACGATTTTTGATTTAGAGTTGTAAACATGAAGCAACAGGAAATACCAGTCTATTAATTCACTGTCCGTTGCCTTGTGATGGGGTTGAGTGTTTGTTTCCGGCTGATTCCAGAATAAATGATCATGACATGGCGTTGTCGTTACCATTCCCTCGCGGACCCAGACGTGTCCTCGTAACTCCTAGAAAAGTCCAGCTATTAATTTTGACGCATCTTTTAAAGTTTACAATTCTTCTCTTTTTTTTCGAATAAAAATATCTCGTTTAGGAAGACTTTTGAGATAATTTCAAATTAAAGACGCTTTTACAGGCAACTACAGTTTATAAAACATTATTTTAAGCAGTTTTCACCACAAAAACTACCACCGGAAATAGAAACGCCTACCTGTTACTAAATTCGAGCGTGGGAGGGCAAATCAGACTTTTTTTTTCAAAAAACCAACAAGAAAAAATGTAGGTTACGTGTTTTGTTTTTAAAATGCGTTTCAATAAAGAAATAACATAGGAATTACGACGTAGCTATGAACTGATAAAAACAAACAATGATCTGAGTTCTAAATGTTTATTTATAAATATATCTGTTTCCTATTTTACCCCATAACAAAAACAAATTTAACACTTTGCCTTTGCTTTTACTACCTTCCCCTCATATAGTAACCGAGGAGAGATTTTATAGAAATTATTAAACCACAAACTGACAAAGTGTTAAATCTCGTTAACTCAAGATAGGAGATATCTAACCAATAAAGAACTTGAAAGAAGAAATAACAATACAAATTGCAAGATTCTTCATACCAACAGCGAAAACCACTAAAATAATCTCCGTGTGATTTTTGATCTATCGACATTCTATTTGGCGCTTCAGTTATTTTTGTTTATCACCACATAAATTATTTTGTTATCTCTTAATTTGGGGTTAATTGCATTTTTGAAACAAAATTATTGGTTTAGCCTGTTGATCATGGGTTTTCAACGCTATCGTAGTCAGATCCTACTAAACAAAGCTTTTTCCAAATAAAAGTTTGTTCTCAGTCTTACGTACAGTCGGCCTGCAAGTGCTAAGAGTGTTTTTGGAACATGAAATTAGAAATTTTCCAGTCACACGATATAAGATCATCTATACTAATTCTTCGCACAAAGCCGAAGATTCAATTAATACTTTAGGTTTTCATACTCAAATGTTTTTTTAAAAAGATATTCAAAATTCGCTACGTTTGTGAAACAGCAAACTTAAGTTTCTGGTTGCCGTATTGAAGATACACAAAATTTGTCATTTCATATGCATGCAACTGCAAAGTTTGGTTGTAAAACTTCCATTTTGGTTGCCAGCTCTTAAGGCAACATTATTATAAAAAAAAATTATTTTCAGAGTTTTCTGCATGCAATGTTCCAAATAAAAGTTCTTCGTCTTTTCTCTTCAACTCTGAGTATGTTCTTAATGGGCATTTTTAGTCTGCAGGTATAAAATCAGAATGGTTTTTATTCAAATTGAAAGCTATAAAAGTTGCTTTTGAAACTAACATTTAAATTTTTAATTTCACTTTTCATTACTTCAGTAATGTCTAGTTTTTGAGACGAGGCTCGAGCTGAGAAAAAAAGTTTAAATCGTATTGGCCAGAAATTTTCTGTCAAATAAGCTCATAAACTTTTAATAAATTATTTGCTCCTCATTAATGTAAACTATTTATCTCATTTTTAAAACCGCTAGCCGGTAGTCAGTGATATCCTTTAATTTCTGAGCCGTTTAGCAAGTGCAAAGAACGTGCTAATGCGTGGACAACGAATCGGAAGTAAACACTAAACTGTCAATCATCAATAGCCAATGAGCTTCCAAGTTTTTGTTTCAAAACCGGAAGTATTTTAAAAAGTATTAGTCACCATGTCACGTTTGTATCTTGGTGGCGGTGGCGCATACTTCGCGGAGGTTGTGAGTGCTTCTAATAATCGGTGCAGAACTGCCTTTTTGACGAAACAAGAATGTCCACAGAAAAATATATGAAAACTAGGATAAATTTTTGAGCTTACTTTTGGGTTTCGATTAATAAGCTTTACAAATAAAAAATTAAGTTATACATATGTCAAATGAGCATGGGAAGTTGTCTGCAGCCGGAGTGTGCTAATTAACAATCCTATTAAATATGTACTCTTTTACGAAAATAGTTATTTCCATTATCAAAAAGAATATTTTTTTAACTTATCCGAAACTGTAAATATTCTTAATATTATTTTAAAGTTTTAAGGTTTTATACAAGCAGTCAATATTGTTCTTAGAATTCAAAACTCAAATAAAAGTTGCAACAGGTACGGCTTCCTATGATTTATATATTGTGTTTTACTTTTTAAAACAGTTTAGATAATTTTACCAAAAGTTTTTGGTTCTTCTTCCGTTTCTATACTCAAACATGTTACTTTGATTAGGCCACAAAAAAATAGAGAAAAATAGTTGATTAGCGTCCTTAGCCAAAAAGCGCGCTGGCGGGTGTTTTTTGTTTTGTTTTTATATATTCATACTATTTTTTAGGTCCTTTATTTTAGGTTCGAAACTGGATTTACTTACGCAGTACCGATATTTTTTGAGCTGTTTTTGAAAGTTGCAAAAGTTCATGAATCTGTACTGTTTTTATAGTTGATAAAAGTTGGGTTTTTTTAAATAAAAAAATAAAAAAAGTCCTGAGCGGGCCCTTTTTTGTGGGCGGGCGAGGACACTATGTGACCTTAGCTCCGGGGATTTCAATGACTCTGACTGTTAGTCTAGTGAGTGGACCAAGTTTCATTTAATTTTCGAGTTCAATAGGTGGATTTCTGGTGACCTTATTGTTTACTATTTGCCGATAAGCAAAAATCCAACTTCTAGGTTAAAACAAAACAAGTCTATTTTCCAACAGAACATATCCCACTTGAAGCGTTCAATGAATATTTCAGCTTAATTGGCAAATAGAATGATTTTTGAGAAATGAACGTTTAAGAAATAGTAATTTACAGTGGTTTTATGGCTTGGAGGCAATTGCAGACAAATTAAGGTTGCCAACGCAATTTTCGATTACACATAATTTTTTTTATTGGAAAGTAGCTGATAAAAAACTAGTACGCGGATCATCGCCAAAAACTTAAGAAAGTTCAGTACTGGAGTTTTCTAGCCTAAGAAAGTGCACAATTATGGATTTTCAAAAATTAATCGTGGATCGCTTGAAACGTTCAATAACAGAGGTGCAACTTCTCCAGTGAAATGCCAATCTTGATAAAGATGGCATTTTGATGGATCATTTGTTTGTAGTCTTCTTCTTTACCGTTTGAGTCACCTTTTTGTTAAGAAAGTGTGAAGAAAGTTTGTATACTGAAGTGACAAGATTGTTAAGAAAGTTTTAATACCGGGGTTATTTCTATTTTTTTAAGAGAAAAACTACGTGTAAGTTAAAAGAAGATAATGTTACACTAACAAACATTAATCAATAAATGTTACTTTTATGATTTTCACTAAACAGTTAAAAACAAATTAAAGTTCTTGGCTCTTTCTTCAGCATCACGATGTGTTCAAACTATTGGAATATTTTTAAAAGATAAGCATTTGTTAGTCTCACCTACTTATTAAAAGGTTTTTAGATAGAGAATGTGTAAGGTAATATTGATATTTTTTTGTTTTCTTTCCTTTTGGCAACAGGTTGTTGGTTAGTATTGAGAGGGGATGGGGTGGGGACGTTGTAGACAAAAACATTTATAATTAGCCCTGTGTGGTAAATCAGATAGAAACTACCAAAACCACAGAATGACAAATGGCTTGAGGCCAACACTGTGGGTCTTACCAAGCAATTGTGTATATTGCCCATGGTTTTTATTGTCCGTTAAGTGCCTCGCATTCCTTCCCTCTCTATTTTTGCATTTATGTGTAATTGTGTATGAACATATTCACTTGTTAGAATGAAGATTTTTGCTAGTAACGTCTGGTTGTTACATTAATTAGGGAGATATGCAAAACATATTATCTTGATTCAATTGTATAAAACACTTGTAATTATTGAAGAAGTTTTTTTGAGTTCTTTTCTGCCGCTCCCGTTTTCTGAAATTATCAAGATAACTAGGTCAAGATATTTTGCCATTTTTGATTTACTGTTTTGTCACATAAACAACGTAGTTTGCGGTTGGTCTTGCATAACCAGAGAAAGAAGCAAACCTCCTCCAATTTCCGATAAACTGATAATCATGAAGGTCTGTAATCAGCCAGACCAGAAAAACAGATTTCGACCCAAGAATTTAACGAATCGTTCACGCACCCGAAGCAAAAATGACAGGTTTATCACTCCATATCACGAACTATCATGACAACGATTTAACTTTTGATAGGCTGAGACCACAACTTTTATCTGGGATAATGTAACTGTATATAAAATAATACGTTGCGATAAATTGAATAGATATCCAAAAATCTATATCCGTCAATAGATGAAAAGATGAAAAAATATCTGGGGTTCATTTGCATCTATACTCGCAACCATTTAGAGTGAAATTTAGAGTAGAATTTAAGATTGCACTTTTAGTTTTTAAAACGTTGAATGGCCTAGCGCCACAATATTTAT
>JAOEHV020049102.1:0-17167 GCA_025447995.2 Isaurus tuberculatus
GGTGAAATTTTTTTTTTGGTCGAAATTTTTTTGTAAGGGGTTAGTCCATGGTTTTGGTCGGATTTTTGGTCACTTTGTGGTGTTGGGTGAATTTTTTTTTTTGCTCGAAATTTTTTGGTAAGGGGTTAGTCCATGGTTTTGGTCGGATTTTTGGTCATTTTGGGGGTGTAGGGTGAAATTTTTTTGTTGGACGAATTTTTTTGGTAAGGGGTTAGTCCATGGTTTTGGTCGGAGTTTTGGTCATTTTGGGGGTGTAGGGTGAAATTTTTTTTGATCTGATTTTGGAGGAAGGGTTAGTCCATGTTTTTTTATCGGATTGTTTTTTTTTTATGTATAAGTAATTATAGTGAGCTAGTTAAAAGAAAAACTTCTTTTTTGTACTGATGATTAGTGAGTTGAAGGAGGTGGCCGTACTAATGATGGGGATTAGGACAATGTGCATATCTCAATCGTTAGATGTTTGTTATACGCTCTCTGCCCCAGGGTATTAAATATTATGAAATGTTATATGAAGTTTGACAATTGAATATGTCGGCATGATCCTATTTCTATGCAGCCCGAGATTTGGGCATTTGTGGGAAAAAAAATGAGAGATTGTTTATTCCCCACCCTTAGGCCGGATTGCATCCCTGGGTTCTTAATATTGATAGACGTACTTTTTACCCGGGGGGGGTACTTCGGGGTAAAAAGGATAGGGATGCTCGTCGGGAAATGTGAAAAAATACCCTAAAAAATACCAAAGCGTAAACATTTTCGACCTTAAAAAATACCTTATAGCATTGTTTGTTTAGTTTTGTTTTGGATGATTTTAATAAGAGCAGAAGGAAACCGAAAAGATAAGACTCAGTCGTTCTTTGATTTTTCTCTGAAAACCCCTAAAAAATACCAAATTGCCAATTTTGACCCCTAAAAAATACGAAGAGCACCCCTATCATACCAATATAGGAAGTAACCCCCCCTGGACTATTTACCTTTCTAAGCCATTGCTGCACATGAACATTGTGTTTGTGACTGTGTCCAATAGATACGTGCGACTAAAATACGTAACGGGACCTAAACAAAGCACAGACATTAAGATGTTTGAAATTATATCAAGGTGCACAACGGACTGGAAGGGTAATTACTCCTTCTGAGAATGCAAGAAGCATGTCAGAATAAAGAGATTTAGCACCACGTGAACTGCAAAAGTGACCATGTGACGACAATTTTTTTTCTTATTTTTCAAGTTTGGTGGTTGCGCTTTGCCATTTCTACGTGAAAGTAAGCTGTTTTGCGTATGCCGGGTTCGTAAGTTTAACAGCTGAACGTGAAAAATGGCTTGAAAATTGTCGACACTCTCGCAGTTCACTTTTCACGTAAGTGTTGTGCTAAACCTCTCTATTGACGTTAATATGAGACACAGAGCAGCAAGTATGAAAAACAAATACATGCTCATTTTAAGTACTTTTAGCCACTAGCTATGCTAAATCCTTATACGAGCCTAGTGGCCCATGGGGCCGACGCTTATCTCCCATTTCAGTTGTGTTAAGCGGATGAGAGTCATTGACTCCCCCTAGCCGAGACACTAATCCATCGCAGGTTAGCTCCCAGCCAAAGCTGGTACTCATTTACCGACCTTGTAAGGATGGAAAGCTGAGTAAGCTTTGGCGGAAAAAAAGGTCACACATGCAAATGTTCAATTGTTTGTAGAGCCGAGGAATCGAACCTGGGACCTTGTGGTTGGAAGGCATAGATCTTAACAACTGCACCAACCACGCCGCCATTTTTTTAGCCACTAGAAAAGACACTTAAGTCGAGGCTTTTAACACTCTTGCTAACTTTTAGTTTCATTAGATTAAACCTTTCAGTTGGATTAATTCTGCCTTCGACAGTGGTATCAAAACCCATTTTAGTGCCCAGGCGCCAAGGCTGCCTTGGTAGCGGATATTACCCCTTAAATCGTTTATAAATAAAGGTGTCGTGAGTCTAGTAGCTTCAGATAGCTGTTTCACCATGTTAGGGCCTATTTGTCTTTTCTTAACTTCATTGTCAATCTAAAAATTGAGCACGAACTAGAAAAGGAAAAAGAAATATTCGTAAATGAACAAATATTAAAACTTACCTGGAGATGAGACTTGGCTGAGAACATTGCAGCCATAAAACTCTAGTCGCAGTGCAATGCCATGTTCCCAATCTGTCGGTACAATCCTAACAAACTTTGCTTCCACCTGAGTACCGAGAAAGTTGTATTGGGTTTGACCTTCTACAGTGTTTCCGATAAACTCCTGATTGTTACAAAGAGACAAGTGTATTAAGAGAAGCTAAACAAAGTTTTTCAATAATAATCATCACCCAACCATCATCAGCATAACCTCTTAACAGAAACTCTGTGTGTATTTAATATGAATGTTTAGAAAAACACACAAAAAATAGAAATAAAAATATTTATATGTTTTTCTTTTGAAGACTTGTTGATCGACTTGACTTTCTGACTGAATTTGTTCATCCTAAATGGAACACATTTTTGCCATATATGGTCCCAGGAGCCCAGATGGTCCTCTTTTCCAAGCTTTTTCGTTCGTACTAGTAATATTCAAGCAATGATTTTGATACGATTAATACAGCGTAAAGAAATACGACATGGACGCTTGGAGATGCAACTTTTATCCCTTACCCTTAAAAGATTTCTAGTTTCTATATAGTCCGTCCATTGAATTCCATCATCACTGTATAAAAGTTTAAACGCTTTTGTTCGTCCCTTGAAGACTCCTTGTGTTCCCATTTGCGTTGCAAGCCTTCTAATTTTCTTCCTGGTGGAAAACTCAATCTGAAGATACTGGTTGTTACGGTTCCTTCAAAACAAGACATGAGTAAAGTTTAGTGTGAAATCTAACTACCATTACCTTTTATCTTGGGTTTTACGAAAACGAAGATCCCGGCGAAGTTGAAGATTTTAAACGAAGGCAAAGACCAAACAGTTAATAAAGCAATGTTTAAGCTGAAAGAATTCCCGTGTTTTAGTTCTTAGAGGAGCCAACGAGCGTCATAAACTAAGATGCCGCCCAATTAAAATTCAAATACCTAGCAGCGGATAACGTAACAGTTAAGCCATGCCGTTTTCATTAGGCAGTCTAAGTTTACGTGAATCAAGCGCTTTCTGACAAATTGCAGAAAGCTTTTTGTGTTTGTTGATATGAAAATGAAGATACTGAGGTTACATAATTAACCGCTCATGCCTTTAAGAACTCTGATAACTGTTTACTCTTCGTTTGCTTTTCATTTTCGTGATCTTTTTCGTAGCACCCCTTTCGTTAGACAAGTTTTGCGGTGCTCAACCCATTTTATTATACAAAAATAATGTTTAGTAGAGCCATTAATGCGTTACAAGATTGTAAAATAAGATGCGTCTAGCTATGAGAACGCAAAAGGAGAGCGAGTCTCTTAAATTGGTTCTGGTGAGGGCGCACTATATATATGGCCGTTTCACTGCTAAATCAATACACCCGATATATGTAGATAGCAGTTCTATTCGAAATAATTAAAATAAGAAATTATATCAATCTTCTTCTCTGAGGAAAATTTTCGAATGCCTAACGGGAATTGAGCCCATATAACCCTGTGATTACTGGTCAGTTGGTCTACCCACTGAGCAATAAAAGCTCACGTAAAGAGCAAGACAACTGTTTTTATTTTAGGCGATTAGCCGAGCTAAGCATTAAGCTAGGTACATATACTTGTATTTTCCGCTAGGCGACCATCCCTTCCCGACATGTAGCCTGGCCTGCTTGGGTGAAGCGTCAGAACCGTAAGACAAGGCTTTGATATTTGCGTCTGATATGTTCCCGCTCTCCATGCCAAGCGCCGTGTCGCATCCATCCACTGAAAAACACAATTTGACTACATTAATTGCTTTAATCAACAATATTATGATTTCAAGTTACGAGCGTAGGACCCGAGTATTACTGCTGTTCCCATTAAGTCAATTTTCTGTTACCCTTATGCCTTGATATTAAGACGCGACCGTTGATGTTTTCTTGAGCAGTCTTTGTCGTACAATCTGGAGCGCTAATAGTGACAGTCACTGTGTGTTTTTTAGTTGCCTCTTTTTCCCATATCTTGAAAAACTGTGTTTTTCTCTTTCTAGAATTGTAGTGTCAAATCGACATTCTATATCTACGATAAAGGCCAACTTTGTTTAACAAAAAAGTATCCGGTTGGTTACATTATTTTGGTTGTAAAGTCCTACAATTTCTTCCTTGTTCTCATCTTCATTACATCATCATTAGGGAGTTTAAGCAAGGACGACGAGAACGGCTACGAGAACACCATAAAACAATAGTCTTTATGAACAAAAACAGTGGCTCTGTACGCCCCACAGCTGAGTTTTACAATTTCCGCTCTTGTCCTGACAACGACGTGAATTGGGCAAATTTGAGATTATGAGGAGGACGAGAGCACCTGAACACGAATTTTCAATTTTCTCTATAAACAACCACACCGTTCATACGAATTTCATTCGTGCAATGTTGATACACACTTTCTATGCCGAACGACTTGGAATAGTAGCGATATTATTACAATAACGGGAAATGATGTTTTTTTAACGTTCTCCTAGCCGTCGTCCTCGTCCTTGTTTAAGGCCCTATTATCACCACCACGACCACGACCATCTTCATCATCACTATCATCATTGCATCAACATCATCATCATCACAGCATTATCGTTTTCATCATCATCATCATCATCGCATCTTTATCATTATCATCATCATCATCATCGCATCATCATCATTATCATATTAATTGCATCATCATTATCATCATCGTTATCATTATCATTATTATCACATCACATCATCATCGTTATTATTATCATCATCATCGCATCATCATTACCATTGCATCATCATCGTTATCATTATCATCATCATCGCATCATCATCATTGCATCATCATCATTATATTCATCATTGCATCATGATCATTATCATCGCATTATCATTGCATCATCATCATCATCGTTATCATTATCATCATTATCATCATCATTATCATCTTCATCACAATCACCCCACCAACACCAACTTAATTGCTTACTAGTTTTTCATTGTACCTGTTTTGTAATACTTGTGATGGACTGTCACGGGTTTCTTTAAAGTGAATAATCTTGAGCCTGCGGATGAGCTACAGGGAAGGCACGCTGGTGCATTGTACCGCAGCTTACCCAAGGCTGTAAAATCGATGACTTTGCCTTGCTTGATAAGGGGCGAATTTGTAACATCGGCCGTGATTTGAAACTTTATCTTCTGGTTGAAACTTAGCATGCCAAACTACAGAGTTTTAAAACGAAAAGGAGTGGTTCAATCGTTGAATCAAACAGACATTCTGTGATAGAGCCATTAGCTGTAAAGAGTTTCGTGTTAGACTGAAACGTAGAAAGCAACTGCTAATAAGTGACAAAATAAATCAACTGCGAAAAGAAATTAGGTATAAAATTTGTTTATAAGCATAACATAATAATAAAATAATAAAAAAGTGAAAATGCAAATTAAAAAAATTAACAAGCAAATGTGATTTGTTTTGATTTGTTATGTTGTCCTTCAGCTGCATAAAAAAATATAAATTCAAAATGTCGTTTTTAAGTCAGGCCGAATGCCACTGTAAAATGTTTAAGAATTATAATATTTTAGAATTGTTCTAAAACAGTTCTAAAATTTAAGATATTGGAAACTTTCACCAGTATGAAATGATGATGTCATAAAACTGTTTTAGCTCATTTTTAAAGAGTATTTACAAGTAAACCATTATAATTCGCCCCATGTAACAATCCATAGAGGTTCTGGATTCCGGATACTGACCCTCTGGATTCCGGATTCCGACCCCCTGGATTCCGGTTCCAAGATAGACCTAAATCACTGGATTCCGGATTTCTAATCAAATCTGGATTCCGTTTCCACAATTGTGGATTCCGGATTCTGATACATGGGGCGATTATAATAATAAGATATTACTACATTACTCTGAATGAAATACGCTAAATTGTTCAAATGGAAGCAACGCACAAGAATAACACTGCAGATGAGTAAAAACTCAAAAACCTAAAGAAAATGTGAACTCCGAAAAGCAGCCGCGGCAATTTAATATTCGGAGGCAGGTTCCCAATGGTGAGCGGTTCGAATCCCATTTTTATCGCAGTTTACCTATAAGGGGAATATGGTTTTGAACGTCATCGCTTCAGTAAACACAAAGGGCCAATGGTTAACAAGTGCTGAATAGTTTCCTACCTTGAAGTGTATGACACTCCCTGAGCCAGTATATGTGACTGCACCCTTCTCAACAGTGTGAGTTGCATAAGTGAGAAAACTTGGCATAATCCATTCGAATGTTCCGTTTTGGACTTTAGCAGATGACGTACCTCCGTGTCTTATGGTGACGTCATATCCAACCTGAGTCCTATAAGTTTAGGAAGATAACGCAATCACAAAAACGTTCGTACCCACTCCTAAAGCTGTATTAACGTACGATTTTACATGCGCTGACATTTTTAGTATGAAGAGACTCGTGTAGAATGAAGACTCGTGCAGGAATTTGTCTAAGTATGAGTGAACACGTGTGCATAACAGGTGTGTTTTCAGATCTAAACGTATGAATACACACAAGTTTGCGTTCAATACACGTGCGTCAACAGGTCTACGCATGAGGATACACGTATGCGCCAATAATAAGTTCCTCACTAGATTTACGTTAGAGTACACACGTGGGCGCTCAAGAGTCGGGCAAAAACACGTAGACATTTTAGGGATTACGTTTACGATAACGTGCGTGAGCAGGTCTACGCATGAGGACACACGTACGCGCCAATATTACGTTCGTCACTAGTTCTAGGTTTGAGTACACACTTGGGCGCTCAAGACTCGGGCAAAAACACGTAGACCTTTTAGGGATAACGTCTACGTTAAAAAACGTGCGTGAGCAGGTCTACGCATGAGGACACACGTACGCGCCAATATTATGTTCGTCACTATTTCTAGATTTGAGTACACACGTGTGCGCTCAAGACTCGGGTGTAAACGCACCAAACTTTTTGGGTTGCGTCAACCACGCCCTGTCATATAAGAAAAAAAGGGGGTTTTGTTACACAAAGATACGATGGAATCCGAAATCTTCTCACATCAAAGACTAATGAGGTGTTTCGAGAAAAATTAAAAGCTTAGTCAAATCTTACCCCAATGCCACGTTGAACTTATCTTGACCAATAACATTTACCACTACGTTCAATGCAGGACGGGGGCTAAGAAGACACGCCACGGTGGTAGCCAGCTGTGCAGCAAATACAGAATGATTCAGATATTCCAGACCAATACTAACCCAGTGAACACTTCCGCACGTGGTATTCACGTGATCTAGCACGCGGAACTTGAAATCTACATCGACGAGATTGAGAGTTCTGGAATGTAACAAAAAAGGATCAAGTCAGCTTTGGTCGAATGTTTTAAGGAGAGGTAACAAGTTACTAAAAATCTTAACGAGATCATAGGCGAGCACAATTTTAGTTCCTTTTTGCTATGCAACTTAGGCAGTGCATCCGACATTGAGTTGTATATGTGAACCACAGAAAAAGTTTCGAATAATTTAAAGTAACGGATAAACGAAGTTTTAGTCTATTGAGAATTTTCGATGAAATCTTTCCACCCACCCTTTAGGTGACGCATGAGTAATGTTTCCAAAATCGATAACTCCAATGTCCACTTCTCCGCTTCCTGCCGATGACGTCATCACAGCAGTCGTGTTGCCGTCAGCCGATAAGTCGCTGTCCATGTTGGTCACTTCCATGGAGGTGATTTCGATCAGGGCCGCATTGTTTTCAAACGGAGTCTTTAACTTGAGGTAAGCCGGTGTTGTTTCAGACAAAGCCATCGTCAGCCTACATTCTACAATGCCTCCAACGTTCTGTACTATAGACGAACGTCGTATGATGAACTGGAAGGACTTGTGGAAAAAGAGAAGTTTAGATTACACATTCCTGAGCGGGGATGAAGAAAAAACTTTCTAGTTTCAACATTTAATTTTGGGGCCGTTTCCTTGATACCAGAGCGAGTTTCATTCCTGAATATGTTTTATTCTAGAATTAAGCACGTACTACACTAAGATGACAAAATCGACCGACTAAGTAAACAGAAAAAAGCTCACTATAAATTCCAACTAAAATTTTGAGTGTTGGTTTGGAGAAAAAGGATGCCATGAATCGTGCGAGATGGAAAGTGGGATTTGGAGAGATTGCTGCCAAAGTGGGGTAAATCCGGCCACCCCCGTTTACGGGGATAAACCCGGATCAAAATTAGATTGATTGAAAGCCGGCATCCCAAGCTATATCTAAGAGGCCTTTGCAAGACCGCATAGCAGAAAAAAACCTTAACTTTTAGGTTGGACGGACACATTTTCCTTGCCGTCTTGGATCAGGTTCGAAGAGACTTTACATTAAATGCATCAATGCAGACGTACATTTTTTTCTTCCGCGTTAAAAGAATGGAATTCGTCGAAACAATTTGAAATTACCCGGTAAATTTGATTATAACAAGCGTCACGATCTTCAAGTTGCCTTCTTATTTTGGAGTGTACAGGGAATTTGGTATATGAGCTACAAAAAAGCTTTTTTCCCACGAGCTAGAAATAAAATATGGACCTTGTTGATACACATAAGAAATATTCTGCTTCTAATTTAGCCTTTTCGATTCATTTTGCTTTAAAATGTTGCCTATCAGACATTAATTAAAACAAAAAAGTTTGAAAACTCAGCAGTAGGTAATGAAAATATACGACATTACAGCTTAAAACTATCTCATGCCTCTTGGTGACGTCCAGATTCGTCGTGCTAACTTTTGGTAGACAGCGGAGCAAACTTACTGATCTATAATCGATTTAATGAAAGAGACTAAAATAAAGAATATATACATACGTTTTATCAGTTGTTGAGATCTTTTTTACCTTTCATTTTTTAAATCGGCCATCATATCCGTTAAATAATCTACAGTTTCATTACTTCAACGAGTTCGTAACAAGTAAACTCGCTACAGCGAAGAAAACTCTTTAAATAAATACGTTATAGTTTCAGTAATTTTTGAAACTCTTTTCAAAAAATATGAGGGAATTCCAGTAAAAATAATCAGAAACTTTCTGTTGTTCTCTTGAAATGTTTAACTGTTTATACGGATAAAATTCTTGAAGTTAAACTGTTTAGAGGAATATAACTATATATCTCTTTTGCAAAGTTTACAAATCATTTTTAATGTCGATCACAGTATCATAATATCATAAAGTATTTTATCTCACAGTATTTTGAGGCAAAACTTGTTTCTACCAACACAATTTTTCATTTGAAGTCACAATGAAAATTTGATGTGCTACCCCAGTTTGTTTATTTTGCCTAAATCAAGATTGTTTCATCCAAAAACCTGAAAAAGATTTTTTATAAAAAAAGGAAAATATGCTGATAGAAGATTATCTTCAAAAACAAAAATATGGAATGTCAGGTATTAACATAATCTTTCTCTATAGACATTGACTCTAAGAGTCGTCGCTAACTTCCGAGAACTTTAAAAGAAAAACAAACTTTTACGTACGTGGTGTAAATATATAAAAATAATTACTTCTGTTGCTTTCACATACCTCACTTCTTGACAAAAAAATTCCGAAAATAAAGAAAAACACAATTGGTATTTCCATGTTTTCAATGCCCAAAAGCAAGAGAAACTCAAGCTTTTGCAGGTGTAAAACAAACTTCAAAATATCCGAATTTTAAATTATTCATTACTTTCAGAACTTCTAACGAATTTAGCTATTCGCTCGTCTTGACAACGATGTAAATATAAACCCAGGTTTTAACTTTTTCTTGCGATGATTTACATTTTAATCTTTTTTATAAAAAAATTTTTTGCAGGGACATCGTTGCTGTTAAGCAAGCTTTAAAAAGAAGGCCGTGCCTTAGATTCTGTAAGGAAAACTTTAAAAGATAGTTTTAATATATCTTAAGCTAGACTGTATAAAAATCTTCCTTTTTCTAAATGGCACAAAGCATAAATAAATACATAAATACAAACAGCATTAATACTGTTGCTGCATGTTAATATTTTGGCCAGAAGTTAGTTGAACCATATCTTGACACCAAAAACAACTATAATTGAATATATTCTAATGCATATTTTACTGAAAAAACGGATATATGTTAACACTGTAAATTTAAGAATAAACACAAGAATATTTTCAGCTGGCAGAAAATTAAAAATATTTTATTGAGAATAATTCCTGATAATTTAAACTGTATCCATATTGGTTTTTGCCATTGTAAATTCTTAATCAAACCTGCATTTTGTCTCGTTTTCTTTATATACTATAAATGTGTTTTGTTTTCAAACTAAGAAGTTTGAAATATTGTCTAAAAAACGATACTAAAAAAAACATTTTTTGGTTAAAAAGGGGTAAAAAGTCGATGACGTCACAGAGACGACACGAATGTGATTGGATGATACTTGACGGCGGGCTTTTTCATTGGGCAATTTTGCCAGGAATGGCCCGATTGACACTAGAGACGGATCATCCGTCTGGGACGAGCTTGGGCAAAGAACGGTAGCTCGTCTGATAATCAGTCTGAGTATAAATATGGGAGCAGACGGATCATCCGTCCGGACGAGCTATCGCGATGTCCTGTCAGATCAACCATCGTGGATAACTCGTCAAGACGGATGATCCGTCTGCTAGCCCGTATTTATACTCAGACTGATTATCAGTCTGAATTATTAATAAGTAGAATAAAAACTCAAAACTTATGCTTTTTACGAAAAAAAAACTGTTTTTCACGGAATCCAAGGCCTTGAACCGGATGTCCCAAAATTCAAGCAATTCCAGGTTATGGACCGGTCAGAAAGTATCTGCTAGGGAAGGCCGGAGGGAATATGGGGGCCCACGAAATAATTCTTGCCGATCTGGGTTTGGCCACCAAATATATTCAAAGATGACGGGTGGGCCATGAAACAGAAAATAAAGTGTGTGCCTGAATTTGTATAATCCAAATTTTTAATAAAACTGGTACCCTTTTTAAATAGAAGGGCTGACCAATATCTATTTTCTCTCGACCATTCACAAAAATTTTGCAATAATTTGATTGGGCCATGAAATTTTTTCGCCAGCTTTTGGATGGGCCGTAACATTTTTTTCGGAATTTTGAAAAATTCTCTTCGGCCCTCCCTAGCAGATACTTTTTAACCGGTCCCTTATCAAATGCGTACGAGCCGTTTAAACAATATAATTTAAATAATTTAAATATTTATTTCTTTAGAATTAATTATTTTTTAACGATAAAAAGAAAATACCTCCAACTGACCTCCCAAAATGCATGTCACACCACGGTAAAACGTCTGCGCATGTGCAATAAGTGATACTGGTCTGTATGATTCGGACTGTAAGGATCCGATTCGATCAAATAACGAGTGTAAGCGCTCCGGAATAGGAATTCGTGACAGCTGTAAACTGTGCCCCCAAGTAGACGGACAGGAAAGTTTCTTTTTCTTTTGTTTGTTTTCTTGGTTGCTTGGTTTCTGGTCTCTGGTAGATCCAGGAACCCTTTGGCACACTTGCAGCCCTCGACACGTCTTTCTTAACCTTTCTTAGTTCATCACTACACGCTGGCCCATTTCGTGTCTGGGTTTTTTTTTTAATGCATACCTTGTGGGGTGCCACGAACGTAGTCGGAAACTTTTAAAACACGCCACACAAAACCGACCTTAAGTCGATCCAAAATTTTGGCTCGTAACAGTTGCGAGAACTTTTTTTGTAAACAAATGTAAAACTTTGTAAACTCAGGACTTGTTTTAAAATTAACTCTTTAACTTGAAAAAGTATAAACCTTAGCTTTGGACTAAATTTTTTAGCTTTTGAAAGAAACCAACTTGCGCTTTGAACTTTTGTCCGGAAATGGGGCGTCCCGTGTATTTGTTTATATAGTTTAGGCGGGAAATCACAGGCGCGCGTTCACACGAAATTTTTTTCTAGTGCGCAGGCCTATGACGTTTGACCGCGTGTAGTCTTGATGCTCCAGACTTTGTAAATTTTATAAAGAGAAGGTGTGTATTGATCTCTCCTCACATTGACACTCACTGATATTCTTTCGTTTGTTTATTCCATTTTATTCTTTTTACAGCATTACTGTAAACAACTTACAAAAATTACATTGCACGTGTTTTCAGAAACTGGCCCCACTGGGCAACCAATTTTTAAATGTTACTGGTCCGTACTGGCCCGGAAGGACAAAAAATTCCTTTGGGCCATCAGGCCACCATCAATGTCAAGACCTGATTTATGTCGTCATTTGGTCCATTCTATGTTAATACTGCTTGGATGATACTTCATAACCATTACAGTTCCAGTTTTCATTATTATGAAATTTCGATATAAGTCTTCCAATGTTGAAATATTGTGAAACTCGAAGATTTTCATAATACAATGTGCAAACTCCCTAACTGTCTACACAAAGAATAACGCTACCCAAACAAGAAGAAAATCATTTTTCCAAAGCAAAATAATTGTTCATTAATTAGTTCGTTAATGTGACCAGTGCAGCTACAACATCTCCCTTGTGTTCTCTTAGACTTCTCTCTGCTGCTGCCTTAGTTATCTCCATTTCGTCTACCTGAGCAAAACAAAGTTGTCAATGATAATCATAAATTTAGGAAGATTTTTTCTATCAGCTAAACACTCTGACACTATAATATTTAGCCTAAAAACTTACTACAGGTAAAAACGTATTGTACATACTACTGCATCACTGAAGTAAGCACTAAGTACAGGGTTCAAAATTATGCGTCTGGTTATTTAATATTTTTTGTATTGTGGGACAGGGTTTTGCTGCAGCTCTAAAAATTTTATGCTGTTGTTATTAAAAATTTGCTAATTCAGCCAAAAGTGTACTATAAAGAGTTTTTTTAAAAAGG
This sequence comes from Isaurus tuberculatus, assembly GCA_025447995.2. NCBI lineage: Eukaryota > Metazoa > Cnidaria > Anthozoa > Zoantharia > Zoanthidae > Isaurus > Isaurus tuberculatus. The sequence goes on from JAOEHV020049102.1 coordinate 12,963, forward strand.
TCAAAATGCACTTACAATTAAATCAACATCTTCCTTTTTGATCACAATCTTTGCCAGTTCTCTTTCCCTGTGAGTTAAGTAATTAAATTAGACGGGTTGTTTTACTCATAAAAGTGCTGGAAAATACATAAAAATTAGTAAGGACAAAATTAATACATTCAAAAACAGGTGTTTGAGAAGGCAGATGAAAGTATTCTGGTCAAGAGACATATCAAATATGGATCTTATATGGGGGAGATGAATAAGTAGGTGGATCAACGGATTTTGCCCAAAAATGTAGCAGATTCATGGATTTTGCTTCTTAATTTTGCAGATTGAGGAATCTTGAAAATACGGCGGACAGAGGATCAATTACGATATAAGCTGCAGATTTTGGGCTATAACCACTTCACTGGTTGGATTTCGGATTCTGAAGCTTGTGCGGACTGCAGATTTTTAGACATCCTTGGCTTTTGTGACTTGCGTGTTGAGTTGAAAACAATCTGCTGGCTGGCTCGATTATCCTGGTTAGGTCCCAGTCCCTTGAAGAAATTAAAGTCATTGTGCTGCAGCAACAAATTTTCTGATGTAATTTTTGAGATCACTTTTGTTAGCAGTTTTCATTGTTTTACTATCAGTCGGTGAATCCAGATCACAGTGAAAATAATCATGGATTGACAGATTAATGCCACTGAAACTAACGCAGATCAGCAGATTTGAATACCCCTATTCACTTGCCCCCCCCCCCCTTCCTTCGTATATGGTTATAGAATGTTTACAGCTACCAATCTTGTTAAATGCAAATATGGGCTGTGAATTTGAGATGCCTTCAGGACTAGGACACCAACTGGAAGATAACAATTGGGGCAACTGAAAAAATAAATGGCATTATGAGTACTAGGTAAATCACACAATTGAATTAATTCTAGGTTGAAAAGTTTAATCACCACTGCAAACTGAATATAACCAATATGATGAGAGAAAGGTCACTCTGGAGGTAATTGATTGAAAAACATATTTTTTAAAGTGTTTGGAAATTTACTAAATATAAAATAACAAAATTGCAGTTGTTATTATTTAGCTCTTTTCCAAACATAATAATTTAAAAAGATCTATTCATATTGGATTTTAGATATTAATAAAATAGATAACAAAAATCTCACCTTTCAGCTTGTCTAGCTCTTTCTTTTGCATGTTTTGCTTCCAATAGGCTAATGGCCTATAAAAGATGACAGCTCTTCAATACTTTTTTTTTTGCAAGTTTTTATTGAGGGGGGTGTGGGGGACCACAGTATCACGGTATTTGACCATTTTTGATATGGTATGGCAGTAAAAGAGCTGTAATGCCTCTGTATTGTGGTATTCTTTCTATCAGCGATACACGATATTTTCGTTGTTTTGGTCCCGGTATTCGATAATTTACCCTGTTTTAGTATGGTATTTTGTTTACCTACACCCTTCTATTCTGCTGAAATTTATGGAAATGAAACTTAACCTAATATTTAGGCTATAACAATGGTTATTTTTCGGTATCACGGTATTGACTATTTTCATGCATGGTATCGTGGTATTTTCCTTTTTCTGACACAGTATTACGGTATTTGGGGGTCCCCCATGCCCCCCCCTTTATTTTTCCATGATCATAGTATATATACTATATTGATTTTAAATCAGATATATATGCGCAAGCACACACACACAGAACTAACAACATAGTGTAGTAGGTATAAAAAACAAAAGACAAAAACAGCAACTGCCAAGTTTTTTACAGATTAATTTCTTTGAGAACCGTAAATAGAAACATGAATATTAATATTATGCTATCAAATGGAATACAGCCAACATAGCAGTTTGTCCCATTTCTGGTAATAACATCCCAGTTTTCCTCTTGATTTTGCAAACGTACAATGTACGAACGAATGGCAAAAAAAGAAAACGAAAGAAGAATGAATGGCATTCAATTTTAGCTATCGGTATTACACGGAACTTAAAATTCTCAAAACTTTGTAATGTGTTTTTTTACTCTTGCGGTATATTGTTTGTTTTTCTATTATAATGAGGTGATTAATTAACTGCCAGTGATCTTTTGATTGAATATCAAAGCTGTTCAATACTGCGTCCGACCATTGAAAAAGCGCCCGACCCAGTCTCCCTCGAGTAACTATGGCAAAATTTGTTAGAAGTCTGAATTAGTTGTCCGAAAACTGACCAAATCCGATAAGATTTTATAGTCTTCAAACAAACTATAGTAAATAATGCTATGATGCTTATGTATGACATGGAGTGCCTGAGCACTTGGATGTAATAACGACAATAAATAGTGATATGTTTTATTGCATTTTAGCATCAAAACTTCCGAGTAAAAAAAAAACTTCCCTCCCGACCATAAAATTTGTGGAAAAACGACAATAACCATTTTTTTTACTTGGCCTTATCAAAACCTCTACCACCTTGAGCCACATTTATTGTCGATAAGGATCAACACGCATCAAATCTAACAGTCTGGGGATATACAGAAAAGTACTAGAAATTACCAGACTTGTTCATGACAACTTACATCTCCAATATCCATAGAGCTTATTTCTTCTTCTTCTGCATAGTCGGTAACTCTTTCGAGATCAGCCGACGTCTTGTAATCATGCTTTTTCGGAGGTGGTTGGGTACCGCTTTGTTGCACTGTGTTTGTTCCTTCTGGAGCCGACGCCATTTTGAAATTTGTAAAGATGGTGGGAAACTGGAAGCGAGTTCCAGCAGCCCGGAAAGAGGGAGGAAAGGAAAGGGGGGGGGGGGGGGAGGGGATTTGAGGCGAAAGATAAGAGTGCACTGGAACAAAAAAAAAATACAAAAACAGAACATGGATTTCATTGCTTTGACACGGTTTCCAAATCAAAGTGAGTAAAATATGAACAATTCTAGATGTATATTACTGATACAGTATTTTATTTTAATCTAGTAAAAAATGTAAGCGAAATTATAAACAAGCAACGTTTCGGCATCCTACTGACGTCATTGTCAAGCTCAAATAAATATATGCAAATAACTTAAATGATATACTGATGAGTCAATTTAAATGCAAGTACGGAAAAATATAAGTGTTGTTTAGAGAAAGAAAAAATGAAAAAAGGTGTTGGGTAAATAACTTTGCGCGGATTGAGTCAGATTGAAAGTTGATTTATCTTAGCCAAAATCAGGTGTAGATCAGGAAACAGAATCCCGTTAAAGCCTGACTTTTTCAGGTTTCTCCTTCGAAATTGCTTAAATTTTGTATAAAAACTAAGAAGTTCGTTAAAAAAGTCGTTACTCTGTTTTTGTTGACATTAAAATATTGTCACAGACCTCAGCTCCATTCATCTTGGTCATTATTCAGTGCCTTTTGTCTTTAATTTTTTTTTTTTGCGTTTGAATAAGTAGAAACACGGCTCCTTTTCTACAGTTTTTATAAGTAAATACCTTATTTAACGAGCAGCTTGCCAATCTTCCGAGCCAGTACACTCTTTTTTTTATAAGAACCTTTTTTATAAGAACGTCAGGCTGAAAATCGGCCGAAATTAAGAAAATGCTAAGAACATACCCGAGGCTGAGGAATGGCCTGGAACTTTATTTTGTTACATTACAGCACAAAATCATGGAATCGGCAAATAGTCGATAGTGCAACATTGTTTGCAACTAGAATAAAATACACGAAAATTTTATGACAACAATTTCCAGGACTCATTTTCTCTTTCTGTATATTAAATATCGAAGCTCGTATCTTTTTAGATACACATACAGTGTCTAGACAGCGGCCAGTGACTAAATTTTGTTTCATAAACTAGACACGATAAAAAAAGTCATAATTGTGTTTAACAAAACTTTAGCAAACTTAAAACTACTAACAAACTTAAGAACATTTTTAAGAACATTTGAGGGTAAAATCCCTAAAATATTTAAGGACATTCAGCCTCGGCCCAAAAATAAGACGTTCTTATAGAAAAAAGAGTGTAGTTCAGTGTTCAAGTAGTTGACGGCATCAGCGTTAAATTCGACTCTATGGAGAGAGGAACACCAGTGCGAACCCCCAGGATTTGAACTCGGGTCCGTAGTAGTGGAAGACCTGAGTGATTTAATCATTAGGGCATTTTATGTTTTAGTTTTATTTTGCTTTTCCCCGAAGGGGCCGGGCAACACCCACAGATCTGAGATCCAATTACGGGGTTCCCGAGGGCCTACGGTTTAACGTCCTTATC